>JANTQH010000072.1:0-37808 GCA_032988465.1 Onygenales sp. PD_10 | reverse complement strand
GGGGGGGGCATTCAATGCAGTCTTAATATCGGGCCTGTGTTCTCCAGTCCACGCGAGCTGAACACACACCCCGCAACCCCCCTTCCACCACATCTGGGCACGCATGTCCCAGAGACAGGAGAACAAAGAGCGAACGAGGATTGGGACAACCAACTGCAAGGTTTTCAGCTTCTTTCCCACGTGTGCTATGCTGTACAACCTGTGTAACAGACAAGCCATGTGCGGAGGGTCGCAGGCCAAAACTTTTTTCCATCGATGTGCCACAGGCATGAAACAAGGAAGAGAGGATTTCTTTTCTCGCTTGTTTTTTCCTATCTGTGTATTTTGCTTTGATTTTCCCGTTCCATGCAAAGGTCTTTGTTGGGCAGGTTGTGCAGAGGAGACTGGTTTTTTTTTTATATACTTCTATTGAGTTCAGTTATAGCCATGGTTAATCGTTATCGGTCGAGGGCTCGATTGATCGAACAAACGAAAAAGATAGTTAATTGTGAAGAAGGAGGGTATATCCGGTCAAGTCCCCTTGTTTGGTTCGCAATATTCCCAAGGAAGCTTCTCCTGAAATCCCTCCCAATGCTCTTCCACGAAGCTCCTCAACCCTTTCCTTTACCAAGACATTTCCACCCAGTGCATGAGCACATCACATTACTCCCCATCCCCTCAGAAGCCTCGAACGGACACTCTCGAAAACCCACCAGAGAAAACACAATTCTAGACAAGACGAAACCGAAGTAAGACCGCGTCTGTACCACAACACAACCCAACCCACATATACCTACCTACCTACCTCCCTCCCTAACCTCCGTCTCATCCTCTGACCTATATTGCGTTGCGTAACCCGCCTTTCGCTTCTTTCCTCCTATC
Organism: Onygenales sp. PD_10; assembly: GCA_032988465.1. Classification (NCBI taxonomy): domain Eukaryota; kingdom Fungi; phylum Ascomycota; class Eurotiomycetes; order Onygenales; species Onygenales sp. PD_10. The sequence continues at coordinate 36,947 of JANTQH010000072.1, read as the reverse complement.
GCGTCCGGGCCTACGTACGTGTAACCAACCGGGGACATGTCAGATGAATGAATGGGAAATAGAGAAAGCAAGGCCTGGTTGTTACATTTTGAACGGGACGGGTTGGGAAGGGAGTCGGGATGTAGACAGTTGGTTGACTACTGGGTACGGTACTATACTATATGCTGGGTAGACTTGATTTAGTAAATTAATTAATTGCGTGATATAGGGAAAGTAAAGAGGGGTTGGTTTCCATTCCTATTCCACGTGTTTAGTATTTCAGTTGCTCCTTGTCGAGGCCCGAACGCTCACGTCTTATCGAGCAAATCTTCGAATATGCCCAGCAAGTTAAATGGAAAGAAGCCCTCCCAATAGAAACACACTGATTACAGTGTTATATATATAAATATATATGCTATCTAACTAATTATCTATCTAAATGTAAAAACATCAACGCCCACAACGTGTTTAAAACAAGATGCAGCAGAAAAGCAAGACATGAACAGCATACAACCCCTCTCACTCCATCGTAAAGTAGGCGCTCTCGCTCGTAGAGGTAAAAGAAATAGAAGATGTCAACGCCTATGATATACGCCTGCGGGGTTGTGCTTATAATAAATTTTGGGAGCGGGTGTGGGGAGGTCAACTGGCTGGGGAATGTCGACAGGAGGCAGAAAAAACGACGCAATCAGAGACAAAATGGGGTTAAGAAAGGAGAAATGATAGGAGAATCGCCCGGGGATTTTGGTTTCTTTTGCTTCTTCCCAGTCATCCCTCTTGTTTTGCCTGTTCCTTCGTAGATTGGGATATATCCAATGCGCCGAAAAGAAATATGTGCTCAGAACATGATTCGTAGGAGGCAGAAAATGACAAAAACGAATAACGCTTCACTTGCTGGGGGAAAGGAGTGTAGGAAATAGAAAATAACTCCCTAGATGGGAGAATATGACAAATTCGGGGGGATTTTTTCAATGTCCGCAGCGCTCTCCTTCCCAAGGACACGGCTACCTCCCTTTTGCTTCCTCTATCTTGCCCTGCCTACCTGGCACCACCAGCCAACTTTGGCACACTTTAGAAATGGGAAATTCGCCTTTTGGATTCTTTTCTTCTTTGGTCCTTGCTCTTCAAAATGTGACGCCTTGTTAATGTGGTTACAACCACAGGGTGTCAATTCTTAACCGCAAGAATGGGCTGGCAATCTCTCCTTGTATATGAACGCAAAAGCGGAAAGCAAGTCGGTAAGTGGGTTATTTTACCACTTGCTGAACGTGCATAAGAATAAAAACGGAAATGGAAACCATGAATATAAAGATAGAATGGATGTAGAGGAATATGGAGGGAAAAGGAAAGGAAGTTGCCAGAAATGAAGTGAGATAAATGAAAATATGGTAGAACAATCCTGTTAAATATGCATATGAGATAGATATACTGAGGGTTAGGATCGCTTTGTACCCCGCATCTCCCCTCCCCTTCGTGAAAGCGATTAAAAATGTAACATGTCACGTATCATCCGTCTCAAACGTTTATCTATCGTTGACGGTGAGGTCTTCTCTTCAATAAAACGCGGTAAAAATAAAGTAGGGCCGTGGGGACATCAAAGGTTGTATGCTGATTGGAGTTTTCTCGAAACGGGTGGGGGGAGGGAGGATAAAAAGGAGCTGAAGTTCGGAATGAGGTCCTTGTATCCTTGGAGTACCTATTTTCGAATGCTCGTTAGATAAATCGGTACGAAAAGCGGGGCGGATAGATAGAATAATAAATTGCTTACCTGCTGGAATGACTGTTGTAGGTCGTGGAATTGAGGCTGATTTAACGACTTGTGAGGGAAAATGGCGATAGCATGGAAATAATCGGAAAGACAGCTCTCCATAGCCTGCGGATTTTGTTTGACAACTTGGTTAAATCCGAAGAAGGAACTGGCCTTTTCTCGGGTGAAGTCGATCTTCGCCATCGATCGGAGGAACATGTCAGCGAATTCCGCCAAATGGGGGGCGAGTTGATTAGCGCAACCAATCCCCAGTCTTCCCAATGCCATTGCACCATTTTCATTGACGGCGTCAGGGACTTCTTCGTTGCCCACGATTATCGTGAGGGCTTTGTAGAGACCTTCCAAATATGGAGATATGCCAGTTTTGCTAATGGCAGCAATTTCACCACTGGCCCAGCAAGCATTATTGATCACCCGAAGACCATTCTCCGAGTCATCATCCCGTATTAGGTCAAGGTCAAGTTGCTTGATTAGAAGTGGCATTATGGTTGGGAGGAATGGCTCGAGAGTTGGGAAAATGTGAATTGCGCAATCTCCAAGGAGGGCATATGATGAAATCCGCACTTCGCAATTTGGGTCTTCAAGACAGAAGCAAAGGAGTTCGAAGAATGGTGGCTGTGAGGTTCGCACAAGTTCGGCACTCTTCTGGGTATCGACGGCCTGAATTATAGCATCCAGCATGTCCAAGCTTGTTGCCAGGAAATCCTTATCTGGCTCGTCGCCAGTGTTATTATTGACTGCAGCGATATAATCCTGGATATTGGTGTATATAATCTTAACACAGCGCGCAAATATCGGAGGCGCGAACGGCCAGAAGGCATCTCCGTATGCCGCGGCAACATAACCCAAGCACTCCAACAGGGGAAATAACTCTCTTGACTGGTCTGACAATTTGTTCCATCGTTGGATAAGTGCTGGCATGAGGATATCAACTAACTCGGGCTTCGCTAACTCGGACATAACGGATTCAGCCAGGGTTTGAACACAATCGTAGAGTACGTACATGTTTCGATCTTTATATTTGTCGAAACATAGAACAAACTGGCGCAGAATGGGTTGGCAGTAGGGGATCAGATGGGCGTCGGACTTCGCTTCCAAACTAGTGAAGGCGGATGCAGCTGCTTCCTGGACCTTCTTATTATTGTCAAGCATTCTCTGCAAGATTCCCTCCATCATAGGTTCGAAGTATCGTGTTTTTTCTGCGGGTTCGAGGTTCGCTGCCCATTCTGAATATCTACCAAGGCACCAGCAGGTAATTTTCCGGACAATTGGTTCCGGATCGGAAAGTAGGGATATGAGGTAGGGAATAAGTTCCGGCAGGTGAGGAATAACGGTGTCCATACAGCCATCCGCAATAGCACCTAGTGCTAGCACAGCGGCTTCTCGATTCGTCCACAGCTCATGTCGCAAATTATCCTTGAGATACGGCAATATTATCTCGAAAACGGGTTGATGGTAAACGGTTGAAAACACGTCCAAAGCTGCGGCTGAACACTTTCGTAGTGTCCATTCTGCTTCGGGGTCATCCTCGCCAAATTCGTCCAAATCATCTTCTATTTCGCCCTCGCTCAAATCATCATCAGCGGCAGCTTCCTTGTTGCCATTGACCTTGGCATCATCACCAGTACTGGACTGCAATCGAGATCCTTTAGATTTTGCAAATTGGGGCCTTAGATCCTCTGCCTTATCCTCCTTTTCCGCATCGTCCTGCTCCCCAGCTAGAAGGACTGCATCTTCTTCATCATAAATCATACTGCGAAGCAACAGGGGAAGGATTTTATTCAGATAGGGTACAAGTGGCTGTTGCAGTTCTTTCTGTCCCCCAACAGCAAGCCAAAATTCGGCTGCGTCCAAAGCCAATTCTGGATCTTCGGGGTTGTGCTGCTGCGTGAGAACGTAATCCACTAGCCCTGCCATGTGGGGGACGAGTTTGTCCGGGGCAATCTCCACAAGTTGGACAAATGACTGGCAAACGGTCCTTCGAACATCAGTATTTGGATCGCTAGCGAGCTGGAAAACATGATTAAGAAATGTATCTAAGGAGCCGAGTAAAACGTCCGGTCTCTGGGAGAGAAACATGTGGATGGTGGATAGGGAAGTGGCGCGAATTTTGGGACTCGGATTTGATGTACATTGCATCAGTCTCGGGAGTATAATATTCAAGGGCCGCTGGCCCTGAAACTCTTTGTCCAAGAGTTTCCTATTGTCCTCGCAGACCTTTGCGAGTGCTGACATGGCTGCCTCTTGGGTCAATATTGGCACCGATCCCGAGGCGTTGGTGACGAGTGATAAGAGATCGTCTAATAGGCTTGGCCATGCTAACAGTCCACCCTTTGTGACAATCTCGGCAATTATCGAGCCGGCCTGGCTTCGGATTTGGGGAGAAGGGTCTTGGAGTACTGCGAGTGCAGACGAGCGGATATATGCCAGACTATCCGGCGAAACGGTCGTGTACGCAAATGCGAGCTTGGACTTTAGATTCACGGCGGCTGAAAACCTAACAATATTGTATGTCTCGGCATCGAATCCGACTTGCGGAGGGCATTGGGGAGTACAGAAGAGGTAGGTTAGATAGTTCGCAAAGTCCGGGGACAATGTAGCTTGCACGAGCATCTATCACACCATCGGTTAGCCATTCTATAATGGAGTGATTGAGGGGGGAGCCGTACCTGCTCAGCATGTTTCTGGACGGCAGGATTGTTTCCCTTCAGCGAATCATTCAGATAGCCCGCCAGCTGCCTCAATGGCTCATCCTGTGGTTGCCACGACATAGTGACTAAAACCTCTGGGTATGTTGCAGCACAAAATCGTTGGTGGTAGGGGGCCTCCGATGACGTCGAAATACCAGTCAACCAGAACGCTCAATGGGAATACCAGACACAGCGGCCTTGTCGTCTAGCAGGAGTCTTCCGGATAGCAACGCGACTCTTCCGCTGGGGCTTCAGGGGGATTTAAGCCCTTGTTGACAAGGCACGGGGTGAAATTCTAAAGCAACATCGTTAGTGAGGAACGCGGGGCTGCAGGCATGGGGTAAAATTCAAGTTTGACAAGCCCAAGAAAAAAGAATTGACCGAATAGACACGAACCTGGCAACGGCGGAGAAAACTGCGTTCCACAGAAAAGTCCCGCAGCCCAAGACACGGAGATGGAAACGAGGGCAGGGTTGCTGGTTGGCGTCGTGGGTTTTGCGCGAGGAGAATCGGGGGTTGATAGCGGCGTTGAGGTGGTGCGGTGCGGGCGGGACGGGCGATCCCAAAGCGGCAGCCACTAGCCCGATAGGACGGGCGGTCAGCGCCGGCAGAATCCCCCGCAACTTCAAAGCGCGATTCTGCCGACGACATCTCTTGTTTCTGCCGGATACCGCGTCCAAAGCCAGCGTCTGGTCTGGCTGCTAGGCCATCTTCTTTGTCACCTGCGACATAGTTGCGTTATGTTAGTTGCCAACACATTCATTAGCCACAGCCCCGACTTACGCCACTTTGGGGGCCGTCGCGATCCCCCCACCAACCACCACCAAGGACAGCGTGTATAGAATCCTGTTGAAAATACTATTTCCCTCATCTTGAAACAATGTCGACGTTGGGCAGATTTTTTTATGAAAGAAGATCTCCGAAGATCAACCCAACGCCCTTTCCAATGTCCCGGAACAGACGGATCGTCCCGATACCGTCGTGCTACCAAATGCCTCATCCGCCCTCTTGCCAAGTTTTCCAGCCCCGAACCGTCAGGCAATGGCGGCCGCTGTCATTTCATGAATGCGTCTACAACTTGATATTCATTCAGTCCCGAATATCCACGGCCCCCGCTAGAAGCAAGCTAGAAGAGCACAAAACCCACTTTCAACCTTCTAGAAGCATTTTCCGCGGCCCCCAACTGGGGGTCCTGGGCCAAGCCTAGCTTACTTGCGCTCTTTTTTTGCTTCTGGAATACATTAAGAGCGTTTCTAAATGACACGGTCGATCTTCAGCGAGCTGACAAGTCGCACATAAACCCGCTAATGCATCTCCTAGCCGGCAGCGACAGTTCCCTATTATCCATCGACAATCCGCTCCGAATGCACTCGAATCAGCCTTGTCAAGGCGTATCATGGCTATCAGGATCCACCACCTTTCCCGGTTTGTTTCCTTGCCGATCCTACTTTTCAGGTGAAGCAGTCTTTGGCGGATCTAAATGTCTATCCCATCAGCGCCAAGGCGAGATTTGGTCGAATGCATCGGTATTCGGGAGAATATTCCCTATGGACCGAATGAACATGTATTCCGTATAGCCCAGCTATTTTCATTAATTTTCTTTTCTCGCTTCCATGTATTTCTTATCCCGGTTATATGCCGGTATGTCGAAGTCCCTGATCATTGCCCTTTATATGCAGTTTATCCGCCTATTAGAATCCCACGAAACACAAACTCGATTCGAATTCTTCCGATAGACGAGGAGCAGAGCCAGTTAGGCTTCTATTACCCGTCGTTTCGGTCGCCATAACCACAGCCCGTCGTAGCCGTATGTTAAACTAATAACTATCCTACGGGATTAGCAAAAACGCTATCCTCTTGTCTAAACCGTCTAGAGAATACTCACATACCTCCCCTCCACTCGTATACTAAAAAGACTCGCTTCTTCAACGGAACCACAGGCCGGGAATTTCTCATCTTATTCCTAGACGAGTGGGGAGATATTTAACACAACGGTCTGCGGTTTACTATATACACCAATCTTGCCTCTCGCATCAAAAAAAATCCCTCTGGGTATCTACCTAGTACCTATGTATCCATATATCTAGCTGTATCCACCGAACAAAAAAGGGGCAGGAGGAAGAAATCAAACAGGAAACAAAACCCAAACATAACACATTATTTATAACCTTGATTGAAAAAGAATAAATTCCCCCTTCATATTCTCATCCTCCATACCTCACTCACGCCCATACCAACTTCTTGATATCGAAAACCAGGTGCTCCAATAGTCCCGTGCGTTTCTTCGCGTCAGCAACAGAGATAATCTCCGTTTCCTTTATCATCGATTCCTTATCAACGTGTCCAGGCCCGCTCGTACCACTGTGCCCCGCGACCCCTCTCATAACAGTGCGTTCAATCTCCTCACAGAGCGCGCGTGCCCGGTCCGTCTCGCTAACCTGGACTCCATCGAGCGCGTTTGTTGTCACAGTCATGTTCGTCTGCGGCAGGACTTTGAACGCCATGAATCTGGAAGCATCCCGTTTTCCTTTGAATAGGGAGGCTATATCCCACTCGGGACTTGAGGGTTTGTCGCCGGTGGCTGCTGCTGATGGGGTTTGCTGGGATTTCTGGTCGAAGAGGCTTTGGAGGGAGCGCGTGTTGATTCTCAGGGTACTTGCGGCGCCGGATCTGTATGTGATTACCACACCGACGTTGTGTCGGGGATCCATTTGTGCATCGGTGAGAGTGGAGGTGATGTAGGTGCCGTAGTGGATGCTGGTGATAGAGGGGAGGTCGATGCGTTCAAAGGACGTTACTTTATCTGTATCCCAGTCGAAGCGGCAACAGTAGATAGCTTCGTTTGTGAGGAGGAGTACGGACTGTTCGAATGGGAGTGTTCGTAAGGTGTTAGGCTCGTGGGGGCTTGAGACCGTCCATCCGCCAACAAGCTCCTCCGACTGGTCGCTTATGACGATCTGGCAGCTGGTGTCGATGGCGTGTTGGCGCACTTTCTCGATGGATATGCCCGGGTCAGCAGACATGAGGTTCATTTCGAACTCGTCAAAGACTCTGGTAGTAACGATTCCGAGAAGATAGTCGATGCAGGCTTGAGAGAAGTAATCATTAACTATATTGTTGAAGTACCGGGACAGCGTTAGGCCCAGATCGTTGAGCGCTCCTCGAACATCTCGTTTTCGCGTTCTTGTGTAATCCCCTTTCAAGGCAGCGGTTGAGGAGTACTGTTTAGAAATGGCATCCCCGTTATCAGCCCAAAGAATATTGAACCACTGTGTGGAGGTACTCGTCTGGAGGTCAATCGAGAAGCCCTCGCTTTCCAGCTGTTGTTCCAACGCTCTTTGGCCAAAGGCACATTGCGCTACCCCGGTACGATCCAGGCAATCCATGCAGTTTGTCCTCACAATGCCAGACTGAGACCTCAGAACTTCGTTATTCTGGACGACTGTGTCTCCGAAGCGATCCAGGGTTCCCGAGATCGAATCAACAAGACGCTGTACATTCTCGAATTTCATTCCCCTGCATTCTGTGTGGAAGTCAAACCATTCAAATCCTATATGTGGAGAATCCGCGGAATCACGCTTGTTATACGTGTCGACAAATTCATTATAGGTCTCCCCAATGTTAATCTCAACGCCATGTTTATCAAGGAGGCACACCGCCTGAATCTCACCATATCTCCTGCTCAAGTCGCGGAAATGCCGACTGAAGGACACTTGATTCGTTTCGGTAGAGTGGCGAAGAACGGGTATGGGTTTAAAATAGTACGGAGACTGGGAGAAGTAGAGTGGGATTGATCCGCGTACTTGTAGGAGGGAGTAGACTTTGTCAGAGGGTTTCCAAGATGGGCTTGAAAGTATCTGTTCTGTCTCAACTGAATTTGCGGTATTTCCTTCGTCATCTACTCCTCTTCGAAGGTAGCGAACCCCAGGCCGCTTAACCGACCTACGGGAAATCAGAGTAAGGAGAAAGTTGCGATCTTCGCTCTCGGTTTCTGGGGCTGTCAATTCGGGTGCAGAGATTTCGGTATTATTTTCTGGGGCGATTATCACATCCTCCCCATCAGTGGGTTTGGTAGACTTCTTGACCGTGAATTCCCTTTGACCCACAAATCCCTGCATCAAAGGCAGAACAAACGAGTGATGTCCACTCTCGATAAAAGGCGTCATCAGATTACGATTCCAAAAATACTATAATCGGTTAGTAGATCTCAATAGCTCGGGGCACGGCAGGTTCGTACCAATGGGTCAACAGCTCTATGCAACGGCAGTGGTGACATCGCAGAATCCTGGGCGCCGAATTTCCTGGTAATATCATAATCATAGGAGTAGTAAAAGCTTCGTGAACTGAGCATCATCTTGGTATAACGCAATAATTTAGGCATCAATTCGTATGTTGTAGGTTCCGGAGGCGATAAATCTACTTCCTGTGGAGCAGAGGAAGATTTCTGTCCCGTGGCCGAAAGCTCGTCAAGTTGAATTATATCGTGAAAATCCCCACTCTTACTTCCCCTGAACGAACCTGATGCAGCAGGATCATTGAAGCCATCCCAGCCCATACCTTGAGATCGTCGATTCTCTCGTGCCCATCCATTTTTCGAGAACCAACGTGTGGCGAACCTACCATACCGGCCTCGCTTCTGGATGACATCTTCAGCAATGGTGCTATTACCGGTGTCTTTGATGCCTAGCGGAGGGTATATTTCCTGATCTGGTGAATCTGGGGTTTCCAGATTGTGGTCCTCGCTATTTCTGCCATCTGAAAGATCGCTATCGCTTTCGGAAACTTGGATCTCGGCATTATCGTCGGTGCTTTCACCCGGTTTTGCAGACAGCTGGGCCTGGGCTTGATCGATCGCCTTTGTAGCGTCATCCTGAGAAGATAGGGGGATAATCGCAACCCCTGTGATAACAAAAATGGGCTTTCCAAGGATTTGAGCTACCTGTTGGCGCTGGGTGATCGATATTAAGAATGAGAAAGATGCGACGGATAAGAGTCCTAGGGTTACACAAAAACGGGTTAGCTTCTGCCCTCCTTCAAGGCATAGTGAAACAGGAGGCACTAACCAACAACCCCATGCGACTCTAGGCACGCCTCATTCTTGGTTGATGTGGAGGGCGGCGAGTATATTCGGCGCGTCTTGTACTCGATTTGCAGGGCGGAGGGGCTGGTCTGCGATGCTGTGTAAGGTTGAAGAATCAGCCCATCCACGGCAGCAAATATCAGCAGCTTCCTCGCCAGTCCCGGCATCTTCACGTATTATCAGTGGCCGGAGATAATGGACGCCTCATCGCCAAAGACCAGCCCATCGAAATTCTGCAACGGCGCCGTGGAGCGATCCGATCTGGTCAGGTCCCGCGAAGGTTTGATGTTCCGAGGCGGCGGTCAATTTAGGGTTGATCATGTGGGCCGGAACCATGGTTCGCAAAACTCTATCCGAACAGACCAAACCGTAACGGGACAAGGCTGGCTGTGTCTACGGGTCGTCATACTATCCCACAACATATCATTTTTTTAAATCAGCTTTGAAGCGGTCATGGAATGTTCACTCCAGGTTCAAAATTCAAAGGCTACTGATACATATTCGTGTGTAGCTTTAAACTATTTATGCCTATCTTCCCTTTGTAATCCGTCGCCTTTGAACCGTAATCTAGGCTGTCCCCAACGCACGACAAACGAGCACCTCTACGAATCGGTTTCTCATCCTAAAAAAAAAAATGTCCGGCATTTCCGCAGCGATAAGGAAGCCCCAGAAGCAAAAATAATGGTCCCAACGAGGGTCGAACTCGCGACCTTGGCGTTATTAGCACCACGCTCTAACCAACTGAGCTATGGGACCGAAAACCGATGAAATAATTTTTCAACGGCGAAAGCCGAACGCGGGGGTCGAACCCGCAACCTTGTGATCGTCTCCTCAGAGAGTGTTAACTGAATAAGAGTCACACGCTCTACCGATTGAGCTAGCCCGGCTGATTTGTTGGAAGGCAGCGGCCCTGCGAAAATTTTGTTTGGAACCGGGTGATATGCACCAAGGTTCAACCCGAAGGAACGGTTTAGAGAATGATTAATCCTTATGAGATACATTTTTCCTGCTATGTTGTTTGATTTGAATTATTTTCTTTCTCTTCTTTTAATGCTGTAGCGAACGAACTTTCCGTCCTAAAACCAATTCCCTACTTTAATGGTTTTGTGTGGCGTATTGCCCCTACAACTAGGACTTGTTCAACCAATATATATATATATATATATGGTTGCAATGGATCTACCACGATTGCTCAAGTCGAGTAAATTATCTAGCAATGCAACCTAAATACACTTATTCAGGAGCTACAACAAAAAGAACCAATGCTGCAGGAAATCAACGATCGAGCATTAAAATACAACTATCCTCTCCATTCCAAAGTCTCGGGCAAAAGCAGGACGTGACATAGGAGGCATTTACTAAACCAGATAAAGGTAACTACTACAGGGGAGCAATGGACCAAAAGGAATATTTATAATTGAGATAAAACCGTCTACAAGTTAATATGGCCAAACAATGTTCCGACTTGGCCTATCAAAACATGACGTATTTATTTAACCACATCAACCAAACCCAGAAAGCAAATTGTCGGCAGCGTCAATCAAAAACCCGAACATGTACAACGAGTAAATGTTAGATGTTAGAAGCAAGCCCGAACATCCATAACACCATTACTTAGAAGATCACATAAGGAGGCCCTCTCGCTTTGCCATAAGTATCTTGAACAGAGCCGAAGGGGTTTAAGCCTTATCGGCTGGTTTCTGACCGTAGATGAAATGGACCCTGGCATACACGTGGATACTCTTATCCTGAATCTGATTCCGCAGGCCAGCAATGAGAACCTCGATCTCGTCATTGCTCCAGCCCAGCACGCGACTCAACGGTGCTATAGTGTACCCCGTGAAAGCTCCATACATCTGCAGCTGGTGAAATTTGCCCATCTCCTTTAATTTCTTATCCTTGGGCCACGGACCGCACGGCAACTGCATGTAAATAGCTCATTAGAAAAGGAGGAACAAAAACAGGAAATAGCTCACAGACACAAAACACCCAAACCATAAAGCATGAAAACAGCCATACGTACTTTCAAAACGTCATCGGTTACATTCTTGAACCCAACTTCCTCAATGCGCTTTGCCCACGTAGGGAGCGTATTCATTGGCTTTCCAAATTTCCCCGCAGCTTCATGCAGTAGATTTCTCCATCGTGCGTACTCTGTCGCTTTCACGTGGGAACCGTCATCGCTGAAGAAGTCCACCTCAAGGGACTGGATTTCAAACCACCCATTTGGTTTAAGGTGGGTGTAAGCTTGCTTGAAAAAGCGGTCATGGTCCTTGATCATACCTTCCATCTCACGCGCGTGGATGTAATCGAAGGGCTGAGTGTAAGGCCAGTCTGCTTCATAATCGTCGACTTCGAATTTGCAGTTCGGCGGAACCCTGGGAGCGGGAAGATTAGGAGAAGGAATAAGGGAACATGGACTGATACGATACAGCATACCAAGCTGGCTGAATGGGGCTCAGATCATTGCCTAGTGTATGGATCAGTTAGTTCGCAAAGTTCCCCTCCACAACCCTCCAAATGAACTGCAAAGAAAAGAGAGAAAACTCGTGCAGATATAGACTTACCAATAACTTGTGCACTGGGATATTGACTACAAAGAGTTATTATGTTAGCACCGCGGGGCATCAATCGCAAGCGGCGATTCCACCTACTCCGCGAAATCCATGGCCCATATTCCAGTTCCTATAGTCCATAGTCAGACCCGACTTTTTACATATATAGTACCAAACCGTGACAGGTGCCACTGTGAAGGTTGTAGAGCCATACGTACCGGTCCCCAGATCCAAAACACGCTGTATATCCTCTGGAATGGGTGCTTTGTGAAGATTTCCGTCTAGAAGGAGACGGTAGGTATGATGCGATATGTCCATACGCTCTTGCTCATCTTCGTCGTTTGGCTATTTCGGTAGTTATAAATTTTAGTCTTAATGGCAGAAGAAGAAGAAGAAGAAGGTTGCTGTTGTACGTACGAGGAGATATTCGCCTTCTTTGAATGCATGATAACGACGCCCGTTCTATACGCGCTGCTATTAGACCTGATTGGATTATTACCTGCAGGGTATTTTACCTCATATCTAGGATTAGAGAATTAGTAAACGGACGGAAACCACTTCTATAAGACGAGAATGGAAATACTAGACTTACACATAATTCTTGATACTTGAAGTCACAGAGGTTGTGTAGGAGGCGTCGGTAACTCTGTTCTAGTGCTTAGTTGAAGATCGGCTGCTGCTCGGGAGCCTTGAAAACTCACGATGCTGATAGGGACTCAGTATCGGATGCCCGGTCCTTTTGCCAGTCTAATTATTAGTTCTGTGGTGAAGTTTGTTCAAGAATCTTGATAGTTGTACCTCGATTTCAATAATAGGGTCTGCCGCCGCCATGATTCCAACGAAACCACAGAGTAGTTTGACGTCTAGACGGAGTGGTTGGGATTGTTTCAATCACCTCGAACAATAAAAGAACGTGTAATAAAGTTAGTAAACACCTTGAGAGGTGAGAGATGAAGAAATCAGAATAAATCAGTCCATGGTGCGGGGAACAAGGTTAATTGTCCACCATATCCGGACTGGCGTTAAAGCGGATTCCCGTCACACGCGAGACAGCGGACACCACAGTTCTCGGACTGAGCTCGTTGACAGGCTGGCTTCGGCACCAATTCGACTCGGCGCAGGTTAGTGCGAGTTCTTCCCTCCGGCTCGGCTTCCTATTTGTCTTGACCGAACCCACGAGGCACATCCCCTGCATGTCTTGACGATGTCGTGAGTATGTGTGTACCCGCTGATTGGTTGTCAATGTCGCCAAACTTCGGCAAATCGATATTGGTGAAATAAATCTAGAAAACTGGTTGGCACCTTTTCGCCCTGCGTTACGTGAGATCTCCAAAACCGGCAGAATACTCGATGGAAGAGGCAACTCAACTGCGACAAGCAGAGAGATATGATCTGGGGAACAAAGATAACGCGCTTCCAGGCCCTCAAAAGCTTCAAGTGGGGACGAGATTCAGCGGCATTTCCCCTCCCCGGTCCCGGGGCCCGTGGAGTCAACTAAAACTTAACCTCGGCCTGAAATTTAGATACAGAAACTGAACAAGGCCAACATATGGGCGTTCCACAAAATAAGCAACATGCCGGGCTGGTTAGTGCCACTTATTCGTGGTCATTTCTTGCGGAGGATTTCTACGCCTCCATATCATCGTTTAGAACCATATCATGATATTCATCTCCCCAATCTCTGACTTCCGAGGACGATCCAGTCAGCGCATGGTAGGGGTCGCTATTACTTCGATATATTCGAGGACGTGAGCTCAACATCGCATCAGGTTCTCCTAAACCGTCGAACTTTGAGCTGAGATGATGATGGCGTTGGCGCCGCCGGAAGAATGCATATATCCCAACCGCAATGCAGGAAACAACCACGGTAGCCAGCGCCTTATAAATCCACATTTCCGCGAGCCATATAGCACTCGGGCTGAGCGAATCCGCCGACGCCACTCCTGTTTCTGTCGCTGGGGGAGGTTTCACCAGGATCGGACGACCAATGTCGTCGGTAATGTCGTTTGGTGGTGCGTGGGACATTTGGGAAGGCCGATGATGCATTTCGCCCCAGAGGTTGAGCTGCCAGTCGATGAATATCCCATGGAAATTGTTGATAACTGTATCTTTAACGATCACGGTCCAATTGCCAATGGCGGGTTCTCCCCTGGGATGCCAGTTAGTTATTGAACACGGAAAAGGGGCCCTAGACATGCTCACCAATGGGCAACAGACATGAATGTCCAGTTCGAGTAACCTACTGTTTCGTTATCGAGCCTGCGAGTTGTGCTCAACTGGCTGATAATCCCGCTGGGGCTATGCAGTTCAACGCTAAGGTCGCCACGACGCGTGTGGTTAACGTTCATGGTGACCGTAACGTGTTCTACTCTCGCGAGGTTGGATATCACTTCTCTGGTTACTTCGAAACTCCTCTCAACACCTTGCGTCCCTTGTGGAATATCCTGATGCACCCCTAGTAACGGAGAGTGAAACTCTGCCTGGGGATTTACCAGCGGCCATTCTCTGGCTCTCTGCACCAATGCATAAGTATCGACCTTTCCATAACCATAGCGATGGCTGAATTTCTTTCCTGTCGCCGTCATTTGCCAATCATCCTCTTCCTCATGGACCGGAACAGCAGTGTCAAGCAATAGGTACTGCAAATCCCTCCAAGTTAGTTCTGGTCGTATACTCAGAGCCAGAGCGATAGAACCAGCGATTAGCGGGCCCGCCGCTGAAGTTCCACCATGCTCCGAAGTGCAAGATTCAACGCCTATATCGGTGGTATAAATAGCATCGAGGCCATCACCTAGATATCCGGCCCTGCTATACCCAACCACTAACAGGGCTGAGCAAGATTCCGAATATTCAGCATGATTTCCCTCCCTATCGATAGCACCGACAGCAATGGTATATATGCTGTTTACGTAGCCATCAAAATTGCAGTCATCGTCAAGAAAACCGGCGTTTCCCGCAGAAAAAATGTATACGGAACCCTTTCCTTGCCTGCCATTTTGCGCCCCATTCACCAACGCTCGTTGAGCCAGCATCCCTGGACCCCCTATAGCCTTGCCATCGTCTGGAGGGCCCCAGGAACAGGAGTAAATGTGATTTTCTTGGTACTGATAATTGAGAGCGGCTGCCTCATCACTCTCATCTATTGGTCCAGAAAGGAGGCGTATTCCCGCTATTTTCCCGTCGTACGCCATTCCAACGCCGCAGACGCTGTTCTTGCTAGCAGATATTTCTCCGGCACATTTGGTTCCATGACTCTCGCTTGCGCGCTTGGGCTCCGGGTTTTCGTTCTTTTCGTTGAAGTTATAGGAACCTCCGGGGAAGTAATTGTCCTCGAGATCCCTACTTCGGATGTCCAGGCCATCATCGATGATGGCTGTAACGGTGCCATTCCCTGTTACTCCTTCTTGCCACACGCCAGTAACATTCATGTCTTGACCAGGCTGGTAGGTATTGAACAAGTGCCATTGCAAATGGAAGAGTGGATCGGTGATTCGAAGGGTCATCGCAATGTGTTTCTGAGTTTGGACTGCTGTTGGATCTTCAACCCAGTGCGAAGTGTCTAAATGCTCTATCGGAGGCGGCGTAGTTCGTTTGTTTAGTGGTTGTTCTCTCAAATCCAGCTTTGTTGACCAGAGGATACCATCCAGGTCATCGTTTCTGTTCAAACAGGAGTCGCATCGGCGTCCTATCTTCAAGTCACTGAGTAAAGCATCTGCTCCACCATTGGCGCGCGACTTTGAAATGGAGAACTTGTGATGATTTGAAAGCTCTCCGATTTGGCCTTCATGTTGAGCTCCCAGTACCTGTGAGACCTTTTCTGGGGAGGTAATTGAAGGATCGAGGTGAAGGGCAAAAAAATAGTGGGTTTCACGGCGTCGAGGATGTTGGTTTGCAGTGCAGAGAAATGACTTGCAGAGCAGTAACAATATTAAGAGTGCGGCCATTCTCCTTCGTGGGTCAATTTTTTGGCAAAACTATAACCAAGTCTGATTCACCTTAAAGAGAAAAAATCTGATTCGGTCCCGGAGAGTATATTGACTTGATTTGTGTGGGCATTGGGGGTTGTAACATCTTATCAAGCTCAAGCTCAACTTTTTGGTCTATCACAGCACTTTTTAGGCATGGCCATTGGGGGTTTGAACCCGTCAGAAACTCGGCCTGTTAACAGGACCTCAGTGGGCGGGGTAGAGGCCGGCATGGACTTACAATGCCTGCAGGGTTCCTGGCTCTAGCTCTATAGTCTCATAGTCTGCTATCCTACCTCCACCGGGAATGTCCTCTCCTTGGCTTGCCCATTTCAGGCCGGGGGGAATAGCATTAAAAAACATTCCCACCAGTTCTTGTTGATATAATTGCATTCTTTCGTTCTTACTACCCTCCCCTTCTTGTCCTGACAGTCTCTGCAATCTCCCTCTAAAAATTCGTTGCTCTGTTCAAAACATGGCTTGTTCCGATCATTCATACCATGAACTGAAAATATCAGACAACTACGAAGATGCGTCTTCCGCCGAAGCCCAAGAACTTCTCTCGAAAGCACAGCAGCAATCGAGACCCCGCGGTGCATGGGCGAGAGTCAGGTCGAACTGGTGGATTGTGAACACCTCGCTGCTTCTGGTTATCTTGACGCTACTATTAATCGAGCCGCAATGGCATAAAAGGCCGAATTACTATGAGTTTGCTGGAGATTTAACGGGATTCGGGCGACGATGTAAGGCTTTGACCTCTATATTCCTCCCGCATTGACAGTGGAACGGTTCACTGACATTTCCCGTTCCAGTCTCCCAAAGTATCACAACCTTCAAGCCAGACCTGAGCTTTGTACCCGAGAACACGTCCGAATTCTGGACTGATGCAGTTCAGGATAAGTGGCTAGGTATTGTGCCAAGTATGTCAAACGGACGCTGCACCACCAATTCACAGAAATCCCTCCAGACAAACTAACACCGCTCAGGGGGGCTGGGATACGTCCGTGTCGAGAACCCCTCTCAATATGACAACCTCCCCAAACCTATCCACGACTACACGAACATGACAGTCTTTACCACTTCGATGCCGCATCAGCTGCACTGCCTAGTTAGTCCTAATATTTCCCAGTCCATCCCCCCCGACTAACACCAGAATTAATAAAAAACAATGCACTAGTACAACATCCTCGCGGTCTACTCAGCCATTACTTCCGAAAACCCCCGCGAGCTCCCCACCGAAATGACGTTCCATCTTCAGCACTGCTTCGAATATCTACGGCTGAGCATCATGTGCTGCGGGGATGTGGCGTTGGAGGGGGCGGAAACGACGTTCCCGGACGGTTTCGACGGAAGCGATGGCTGGGATGCTAGGCATGTTTGTAAGGATTATGATCAGATTTATGAGTACTTGGATGAAAACAGGGCGAGTGATCGGCAGTGGATCTAGGCTGGGGGCGGCGGATGGGTCGGGAAGGAGTGCGCTGGCATGTTTATTGATTTTGGCTATTTTGTGATGTAACTTTGACTTTTTCAGGGGTAGATGATGTTCACATTTTTCCTGGTTTTGGGTTACACGAATCTTCTTCCGCTAGCCACAAATGTCGAGGCAGTTTCAGTGCTACCTTTTACTGACTCTGCGGACGAACTAGATAGTATAATTATGCGTAAAATGGATGAGCTTACGCATCAGTTCAATTCAACACTTCCCCAAATCTTGCCTAAAACGACTACATACAACATCCTCCGTCATTCCTCAAGTAACATCATGCCCCTAGAAAAGCCATACCCAGCCGAAACTCAATTTCGGGAGACAAAAAAGTGAGCGTGTGCGAAATATATTGCTATCACATCCCGGCCTGGATCTCAACTACTGGGCGATGAATGCATTTAGTAGCCTTGGAAATATCAGCATCTGAGCATTAGGTATAGACTGCCTGAAGCCATGGGGAAATACCAATGCGGGGAGCGCGGAGATCAACATCATCCTCAGACTTCACCTGAGTTGGGTTCTCAGCGAGATTGATGTATGCGCGCTTCTCCTTATACCCAATACGGGGAGCGCGGAGATCAACATCGTCGTCAGACTTCACCTGAGTTGGGTTTTCCGCGAGATTGGGGTATGCGCGCTTATACCCAATGCGGGGAGCGCGGAGATCAACTTCGTCCTCAGACTTCACCTGAGTTGGGTTCTCCGCGAGATTGATGTATGCGCGCTTCTCCTTATACCCAATACGGGGAGCACGGAGATCAACATCATCATCAGACTTCACCTGAGTTGGGTTCTCCGCGAGATTGGGGTATGCACGCTTCTCCTTATACCCAATGCGAGGAGCGCGGAGATCAACATCGTCGTCAGACTTCACCTGAGTTGGGTTCTCAGCGAGATTGGGGTATGCCCGTTTGTCTGAGATTGATTAGCAAGGCCGAATATGCCCTCTAGAGAATAGTGGCAGCTTAAGGGCCTTCTCACCAACAGCCGGGGCAGCGACAGCAAGGCCGGCCAGAGCAAGTGCAAGGACAGTGGTGAATTTCATGTTTGGAAATTGAAGTTGATGAGGTGGATTGAAAGGTGTTGCTCTCGTGGTCTCGTATTTGTGAACTTGTGGCTCGAGGTCCAAAACGGTTTTGATATGTCCATCGACTGTAGGCAGTAGGGGGGTTTGTATACTCCCCTTAGCTCGGTCTCTCAATGGGCCGCTCACCACATTCCGGTTTCTTTCCGCCATTCGACCGGCAATCCCTTCAATCAAAGAGACCTTCGGGCTGGTGTGACCTTCGCATAAATCATAAGGTTACATTGCAGTTCCCATATGACTAGATTATACGATCCCGGAAGACAGGATTGTGCCATCTATCCTTTTGATTGCTCATGCTTTGCATATGCTTCAAGGGTAGATTTGTACTTCCCCGACTAAGACCGCCGACCGGAGACTTCGTTAACGCCGAGGATGCGCCATGAAGCCTTCGCCCTAACGACGGGATGGCAGTGGGCCAGCGCACGCTAACAGCTTCCCCTAAACCATAAACGGTAATTGATAGACGGGTAGCGGATCGGATCCACCCTCCCCCGAAGCTTATTCCAAGGTGTGGAGTCAGACGTTAAATGCTTGTTAGAACAACATGCCGCTGGCCAGTGACGACCAGGTTCAGTTCGAATCTCCAGGGGTCAAAAGAGGGCGAGCTGAATCACAATTCCAAGGTTATGCACCAATGCATAAGGCTCGTTTCATAACGGCCCCATGTTGGCATCGTGCGTTAACCCTTTTAAGCATTTCTAGCAGCACGATTTTCAAGGCATATCACTAGTCCGCTGGAATCCATGGATGTGTGTATGAATCTTGAAGGGTGACATGTGAGGAGGCTCATAAAAACTCCTACCCCTCAACTGGAGCTGAAAAGTCCCCGGCCCTAGGAGACCCATGTCCTGTAGCGGACGAAATGGACCAGTTTTGATGCAATTGAAAATGAAATGTATCATCCCAAAGCGGAGAATTGCATCGTTATCAGGTGAGGGGTTATCGTCCAATTGTCCGGCCGTCCAAATCAATCATCAAGAGTAAGTTCGCTGAAGGCGAGGTTGCCCCGGTTTCCTCCTATACCTCCTACCCCCCCCGTCAGTTCAAATGCCCAAAGACTGCTGGCACTGCTCGATCTCCAGGACATAATTTTGTACACTCACACGCTTTTGCTTGTGGACGATAGTTACCCATCAGGATGTTTGGCTTCAAATTCGGCTCGAAAAGGTTCCCCTACGTGGAAAGAGGAGAAGAATACACTTCTCTTCGTGACGGAGCCTCAGCATCAAGCGATGACGGTGATTCCGATGAAAAGAACCTTTTCATAGGATCCCTTCCAAGGAAGAAGCCCTCCGGGCGTCTCTGGAGGTTCTCTGTGATTCTTCTCTTGCTGCTCACAAACGTCACAACCTTTATTGCCCTCTTCCTCACAAAGCATTTGAGTTCCAATATCGATGCCGTCGATCCAGTGTATACACCAGACTCATGGGGTATGTTATCTTTCGTTTCCTGATGTTTTGTCGAACGATCCCTAATTCTTCTATTGTAGCTCGCATCGATACTCTGCCTACCAAATTCACTCGCATAAATTGGTGGACTGAGTACAGTGACAAGAATTTCACTGAGACCGACGCAGCTTGGGACGCAATCAATCCGGCACATGGTTTCATTGCAATGGACCGACAATGGGCCAAGGAGCGCCACTGGCCAGATAGCATGCACTTGCCCAGCGACGACAGCAAAAACGTGTATCTTCTAGAAGCGTATCATCTCATTCACTGTGTGGTAAGTATATAGTTAAAAAAGAAAAAGATAAACCTGTTTGTCCCGCACAAATGCTGATATTATGCACAGACGATTATTCGGAAGACTTTCTGGGAAGCAATACACCGTGCAGACCACTACACGTTCAATCCGCCACATGCTGGACATTGTATCGATATGATGCGCCAGTATATTATGTGCAAGGCCGATAACCACCCTCTGTATATATTCGGCGACGACACTGCAGGCGATGAGCAGTACCGCAAGTGCAACAGTTGGGAAAGTCTTCGACAGTTCGCCACGGATCATTCCGCATGTTACCGAGACACACCCCTGGACGTTGACCCGGAAACGTTCCCACTTGGGGCGCATTTTGGATATTGCGATGGTGGTTATGATGGACTGGTGGAGGGGGAAAGGAGGGGTAACTGGGAACATGGGGCTGTTGGCTGATTATCTTTCGTAGTGGGACCGGCAGTAGATCAGAGAGGTGATAGGGAATTTTATCGAATATAGTAAGGCATGAATGTTCTTGGGGCCGGCCATTACTCGGCCGGCAATTAATATACCCAGTATGGTGAACGGATCATCTCCATGGGTCTGAATGCTGGACTAGTTTTAGGCATTAGTTCGCGGAAGGATGAAGGTTATCAATTGGTACTCGGCTTATTTTAGGGGCGAGCTTATATTATGCAGAATTCACTAAGGAAACGCTATTAGGCTCACAATATTACCCCAGTCAACACGATTGGATAGACCCACGTCGGCAACGTTGGACAGCTGGCGTGTGAGCTAATACTTATCAAAACCTGGAAATTCATAGATATTAGCTGCTTCACTTAGCGGGGAATCAACGTGAGGGGTTCCTACACAACTCACTATAATCCTAGTCTACCTTTGGAAGTATCTCCATGAAAATAGGACAAGGTAGATAACTACCAAGGTTACATTGAATGCAGATGCCCCCGGGGTAGTGGCAAGCCAAAGGTGTGACGAGGGATACCAAGACGAGGCAAGTTCAAGAACGGGGGTGACGCCCGTATGAGGGTCCAGAGGATGTTCGCTGCTTTGACCCTCTGGACCCCCAAAAAATCTCATTCTGATGGATGGGTTGGACTTTTTGCACCTCAGTCAATCCGCCCTGGAAACGTGCCACACTCTCATCCATCCACAATGAATTCAGATAAAGAAGCCTCGAACTGTACTGGATCTCGCACCTCTCTCTCAGACCTCGAAGATTCTCCATTGACAGGGGATCAGGAACGTTTTCCAACGAGAGCAAGCCGAAGAATCAGATTCCAATGGCCACGCAACGAAAACCCGTTCTGGAAGTGGTGGTCTCTGGCAATGACCATATGCAGCATCGTACTGCTTGGGGGTTTAATCTCCGGCATCAATATCAGACAATGCTCTGAATCGCCCGGGGCGACCTCGCCACCCTTAAGTTATCCGCACCCGAAAGATACATGGAAGCAGGAAAACTTGATCGAGACAAAATATTACCGAGACCTGCGATTCATGACGCTGGATCACTCGTTAGATTACGTCTGGCAAGAACATGTCCTCATGTCGACAGGAAACATTAGGCTTCCAGATGGAAAAGGGAACACCAGCCTAAAGAGCATTGCAATGTATGTCGACAACCTTTGCAGAGAGCTGAAATAGACTGTCTAATGACAAACAAACAGGTTCCACCAGATGCATTGTCTCGCCAAGATGCGGTTGGCTTTGCAACAGGCTCAAGAAGGGTTGGATGTCGGCGTTGACTGGAAGGATGACGCACATTGGCCTCATTGCCTCGACTATCTGCGTTCAGTAAGTCTTGTTGATTATAAAATTAGGACGATTGGCTAACTTTTGACAGTCTATTATGTGCTTCGCGGACGGGACATTAGAGAGCATTACAGCGCAACCGGGCCCGGTGGAAGGAACTGTAGTTAAGGTAATCGATGGTGCGACAGAAATGAGGTACTGTCGAGATACGAAGCCGCTGTATGATCTTGAACGGCAGTACGGACCAAACTCCCATTACATAGATGAAAATGGAGAGACGGGTCCATTTGAGGTTGCTCCTGGGCGATAAGTCAGTACTTTGGGATAACTACATCAAGCAACTTCGTGTGTTGAAGTAACAGCAGGATTATTTTATTATCTACCTGTTTTGAATATCAACGTTCTATAGTGTTATGATAGGTTATCCGTATCAATTTTCCATCAGAACATCGATAATAGTTCGAGGTAACTATCTTATCCTGACCATTCGGCAAAGACAACTCCGGTTGATGGGTTCTCCTTAATCCTGCTCGCGACAAAGGAAACGAATCTTTTATCTGTAATGGCAAACAAGTTCTTCCAGTCATCCTCTTCTCGTTCCCGAGAGTTGAACAAAGATAGCATAATAGCGTCCATAGACCTTTAAGATCCGAACGGCGTTAGTGATATTTTTTTTTAAATCTGGCAACATCAAGGGTGTTTAGACTGTAAAACCTACCGAATTTGCATTTCTTGGAGTAGCTTCATCGTGCCAGGCTCAGGAAGGAGATGGTCTTGGATTACCACTTTGGCGCCTTTCTTCAGGCTGGGCACCAGCTTCCCCAGTATTTTCACAGAATTCTTATCCGACCAGTCATGTAAAACATACCTCAGGAGATACACGTCAGCATCCTTCACTGGTTGTTCGGTAAACATATCATGGCTTGAAAATGTAATTCTCCCCTTCACGCATTCGGGAACTTTGGCTTCCGCTCCCTGAATCACTTCGGGCAAATCTTGTACCACGAACTGCAGATGCGGAAAGGTCTTCGCAAGGTGAATACTGACGTGCCCTTGGGAACCACCAACATCAACAACCGTGCTACCAGGAGGGAGTTGGCCCCAATCGAAGTAGGTGCTTAACGCTACGAGGCCAGGCGAAGACGCAGCAGAACCCATTGCGCGTGCAAATCGTTGAGCCCTGTCAGGGTGCTGGGAGAGATACTGAAAAGTGTTGAGAGGAGTATTGTTTGAGAGTGCGTAACCGGAAACATTGGCTTCTCCGCTCTGTTGCGCCATAGCATCGATAGTATGAGCATGGGCCGGCAAACATTCGGCAAATGTGAGGCCCATTAGATCTCTTGCTACCGGATTTTCAGCAAGCAACCTAGAAGCAGCCGTATGAGCCACGAAGCCTTTCTTTGGCTCACAAAATACTCGGTGATGGGAAGCCGTGTAGCGGATCACTCGTCGTAAGTCATGCTCAAGCAAGCCGCACTTGTGGGCTAGTTCCGCAAAGGGTATTGCATCATGGATAGGGACCAATGAGGCAATGTTGAAACGGTAGATGGCTGCAAGAGGGAAGAAATTCGACTATGCATAGTTAACCCAGAATTCCCTTCCATTCTACATCTGTCAACAAACCACTACTCTCCCATGGGAGAGTATGGAGGAGGAGCAAATGCCTTCTGTGGAATAGAAAATAGGCTGTTGAAACCAACAAATATAATGCCTACCTCAGGAAGAAGGAGTTTCATGGGCCCTTCAAGCAACTGGCGAAGCTCAATGGCCGCTTCGATCACATCATTCTTTGCATCTTTAAGCTCAGCTGTTTCCGT
Source organism: Onygenales sp. PD_10 (assembly GCA_032988465.1). Classification (NCBI taxonomy): domain Eukaryota; kingdom Fungi; phylum Ascomycota; class Eurotiomycetes; order Onygenales; species Onygenales sp. PD_10. The sequence goes on along the minus strand of JANTQH010000072.1, from coordinate 13,040 downwards.
TTGGATTGGTTCAACGGGCCCATCGAGGGCAAACGATGGTTCTGCGAGGCCGCTCCCTCTAATATGTTCATCGATAAATGAGGTGTTAGAACTAATGAGTTGGGCTAATTGGACTATCCTTGATGTCGCCGCCATCAGGACCAACGGGATGTCGCTGATAGGTAGGGTTTGCGAGGCAAGGGGAGGGAAGGCTGAAAAGAGCGGGACGGGATGAATGAGACCGAATGAGGGGGATTTCTGTCTTCTTAAAGAACACTCACAGAATACGGGGTTGGGTGACGAAGAAATCCCGCTGATGGAGTGATACAAGGATGCGCGAACAAGGTTTCACAGCTATGCAAACAGAAGACAAGGTTGTGTGACAAAGAAATCCAGCTGCATGGCCCCCCTGGACATTGGGAGTGTGCTTGGGTCACGTGACCACGTACTGGCTTAGTCAGCCTCCTTAATATCACTTTGTCGGCGTTGAACATTGCATATAGAGGTAAAATCTCATACAAATTGAATGATATTGTAAAACTAATGATGGTTCATAGGAACCCTAGCTATTTTGTATGAGGGAATGTGGGTGACTGTGTAAATGCTAATTATAAGTAAGATTGCATGAATATGAGATTATCTCAGGATTTCTAACACACCCCCTCAGTGTGTGCTGCACTGTTTAACAAATGTAACAAGGCTAGTTATACTATCTAAATAGAAAATAAAAATCAAAATAATGTGATAGCATGGGTGTTGAATATCTGACTGGTTCCTTATAGGAATCAAAAATAATGAAAACATTAAAATCAATGAAAACATATGAAAATGATGAAAATAAATAAATTAATCTTTCCCCCCTAGATCTTACTGTATATCAATAAGATCAATAATATTAATGATACTAAAATATTTAAGAAAGTTTTAATGTTTCTGTAGTAAAAGGCTTTTCATCAGGCTATCTGCAGGTATCTCTACTGTAGGGACTCAGGTTATATTAATATTAGAGCTTTGAATTTACTTGTGAAGTCAACTACTATGTATATTAATATGGTGAAGGTACATATTAATTTATAGGTTACTCTTATTTAATAATCCTACTATTTAAGTGTTATCACATTTAATAGAGACATTATATTTAGAATTAAATTGAATTTAGATGAGGAATCATTTCTACCACATAACCTTTTATTTAGTATGTAATATAGTGAGAAGTTTGGTCTTCATTGTGGAGGTAATTATTATAGCCTACTAGGTAGACTTTCAATTGACTGGGCTGCTATACATCTTAAATAAATATCTGGTTATAGACTGATAGTTAGCATTATCTATAAAGCTAGTATTACTAGAGAATTTAATGACTTTAGAGTTTATATTAGAATTTAGTAGTATAGTTGAATTTACAGGTGAATTCATTGATTATTTGAGTTAAGATTTATTATATCTATTATTATATTAAATGATGTAGTTTTATGTATCTTATAGATAAATAATAATGTAATTTATCTTAGTTAAATAAACATCTAATGGATTCTACATGAAGAATATAAGCTTTGATGTAGTATAGGTGATATCAGGCCTTATAATAATAGCTGAATAGATGTAAGATCTAACATATCACTAGTAGTAATGAATTTTTATAGGGATTGATTTAGCCTTATAAGCCTCAAATTTTACATCTATAAGAGATGCTCTACAAGTTTGTGAGAATTACTCAAAATGATATGTAGCTATCAACTTATTAATATAAAAATTAAGGTAGATTCAGAGCTTCAAATTTACTCTATCTCAAATAATATAAGTATTTAAGAATCAATATAGTTTTCTTATATTATAAATTTTATATGTGTTTATGAGTTTTTAAATCATCTGATCTCTCTCATCTTTATCATTCTTATCTGAAAGGATAATGAAATTATTGATGTAGAAGAAAATGATTATTTAATTATTTAAAAAGAGATATCTATTATCTGATGAAGAGGTAAATCTTATATATAGTAATATTTTTATGACTTTATTTAATTAAAGTAATGATGAATGATGTAATCTGTATAGGCCTTTTTTCAATTTAAGTAAGGTAAGAGATTACTTCAAAAAGGTAAGATCTAAAAGTCTCTATCATTTATTTAGTAGTTTATAATAGGCTTCCTTATTTATATTGCTATTCATAAAGGTGTTCATGCCATCAAGCTACTTAATATCAAAATTAAAAGCTACTATTATTACTATTAATGTGTGATAAGTTCTGTCAGCAAGTATATGAGCTCTCATATTTTTTTCACTGAGAGATTGAAGGTTGCCTTGAATGTAGATATATACCTTGAACTTATTAAGAAATCTATTGTCATTGAATTTATAGATAAATATCTAGTATAGAGAGATCACTAACATGTTTTTGAATAGTCTAGGTACTATTTTATATGTATTCTTCTGGGTAATTATCTCTCATTTCTGGATTACAGCATTAATGAAATCCTTACTATATTTATATGTTTTTAATGAGTTCTAATAATTTAGTGGTAGAGGGAGTTTATCTCTATGTAATTGTACATTACTTTCTTTCTGAGGTGTGAGGTTTATAATTATGCTAAATATTATATAAAACTGCTGAGTAAAGTTGTTTTTTATGCATTTAATTTCATTGAAGTGTATAGTATATCTAATGTGTTTATCAGAAACTATATTTAATTTGTTGAAGTCCATAGAGATCTCATGCACTTATAGTACTTAATTTAGTTAATTAAAGAGATCTAGAGGTAAGATATTAAGTAGTTTGAGTAATTAAGATTACTCAGGTGCCTCCTTACATTTACTTAATAAGGCCTGTAGTTTACTCTGCAACTAACCATTAAGATTATTAGATTTAATAACCTCTCTATCAACCTGTTCATCTATCTGCTTACCCCTCTAAACCTGCAGTTCTGATGTTAGTTCAGGCATCAAAGGTTCATTCACATCTCTTTAACTATTTTTATTACTAGATTTAGCCATTTTTTCTATTTATTCAACATCTTCAGGGCAGAAAATATCTATATCAGTAGAATCTAGTGTCTCATTCTATTTATAAACCTCAGAGATTATTAGTTCTATTATAGATATTTATAATACCTTAGTAATCTCATTTATAATGAATTCTTACAGTAGCTCTTTAATATGAGGTTTCTGCAGGTTAAATTGAACTAATTCATCAAACACCACATCTCTGGTCCTTATAATATATTGTAAGTGCAGAATCCAAATCCTCTATATATTTATCAAATTATATTTAATAAGATAATTAATATGTACTCTAGGTTCTAGCTTTAAAGCTCTCATATGATTGAGAACTTCATCTGGAATCTTTACATACATATGACATCCATATATGTATAGGTAAGTAGATGAAGGCTTGCTAGAGAGGTTGAAATACTCTCATAGAGTTAGTAATAGCAATTTCTACCTTAATAGGTATGTAGAGGTTCAATTAATGAGATAGTCAGCTACTATATATATCTCAGGTGAGAGCTCTAAGGGTAAGCATCCATCTATCTATAAGTATCTTACTTTTTCAATTAATAGTGCACCTACATGTTTAGCTGTATCATTCTATTCATATGTATATTCTGATAAGAACTCTCTTGTGAGGCCTTCTTCTAGAATCTATTTATTTATTTCATCTAAATATATGCTCATTTTATTATTAATATGTATAATCTTAATATCTATATTAAACTAGCATTTAATTCATTTCATAACTATAGGGAGAGCTTTCTTGAGTTCAGACTTATAAACTACATTTTGTATGATCTAGAACTATAAGAAATTGCATGTAAAATGCATTATTTACTGCTAATTATAATAGTAATATTTCTTATTCTCTATAAGATTAATATGGAGGCATTTGAATAGTTTAGTAGAGTAAATATGTAGTTTATAAGATATCTGATTCTTCACTTTTAAGAGCTTGCATGTTTAATAGTGACATATAACTTCTTATAGGTAAGGATCTAACTCTTTCTCCCTCCCTTTCATAAACTTATCTACTATAATTATGCCTTTAGATGTATTTTGCAGATAAGTAATTAAGGTCTTAAAACTATATCTCAGTCATCTATACTAAACCTCTACTGACATTGTTGAAATCTTTAGGGCCTCAGAATACTTCCTATATCCAGTAAGAGCAGAGAATATTAATATTAATATGATATTTAAATACAGGTTATATTCTAAACATATAAGATTATCTCTTTATATAAGTAATATTTAAGACTTCTCATTATCTCTTAACATCATCATCTTTATATACAGTGAAATCTCTTTTATGAATGATTTTACTCAGCTGAAGATATTCATATGAAAATCTGGAATATACATTATATTAGATAGTATAGCTGTGAAATGTTTTTAGATTGTTAGATTCATAAGATATATAATAATAATCTTATAACCTTGAATTTTTATATAGAAGTTATCTATATAGAATGATACATTATATTTCTTTATAAAATTAATAAATCTAGATCTATCATTGCAAATATGAGATTCTCTACTCATATCATATACTCAGCTGTCTCTTAACAGATGATTTAATGAGCTAGATTTAGCACTTAAAATTAATAATTCATCTATAACTTCACATAAGGTTAGAGGTATTTAATAAATAATTAAGAGATTTATCTACAGGTTTATACTAACCTTATTATTTACCTTCTCAATCTCTATCTTAATTTTTATTTTAACTTTCTTATCTGTTATGCACACATACTCCACACCATGGAATATCCATGGTGCTTAGTCACCTACATAGCTTAGTCAGGCCCTGTGATATAAATAGCCATGGATAGCCTAGGAATGTAGCAAATACAACCTTATTCTACACAATGTTTTGATCTCAAGTTATCCCAATTACAATTAGTAGCATGTCTTTGCAAAAGATGTAAGGTTCTCTGTGGGTTCCCTAGTCTTCATAATGAGTTGTCATTGTATCTCCCTGTCCTCATTACTTCTACATTTCCTTTAATGAGTTCCTATCTCTTTTCTCTCCACATGTCTCATCTGCTTCATGAACTTCTCTTCAAAAGCCAGATCTACTCAGGTCTCATCCTCCTCACAGACAACTCTCTATACCTAGCATCTGAATAGCTTTATCCTCATTATAGATAATTCTAAGTGAATTGCATTCTCATTGTTCTCTGTGTGCACTGTTCTGCTTGATCCCCTGGTGAATCCATGGATGTCTACCCTAGATCACTGAACCCAGTGAGAAAATCCCAAGCTACCCATAGAACTTCCATAGGAATTACCCTACTATATCTATTCTAGTTGCTTACTTTCATTCACTACACTACCCCTGATTCTGAGCTGCTATTATGGAAATTTGTTGTGCTGTATCCAAATCACTGTTTGCCTGTGAATCAACTGCTTGAAGCTCCCATATAAATTCCCCATACATTTCTCAGAAATTGCCCACTTTTTTACCCCCCTGAAAAGTGCTTTCTCTCTTTCCAGTTTTTTGCATTTTTTCAAGATTTTCTGTGGTCCTTTCTCTAAAAGAGTATAGTACATATGTGTCCATCATATTGGCATGCATCTTCCAGTTGCTTTTGTCTCAAAAGGGCATAATGCCTTTCTTACTTTCTGCACTTCTCTGTGGACTCTTCCCCTTGAAAGATCTATTCCATCTGATGATAGTTATTAACATCAGCAGCCCTCATATTCAAAGAACCATGGAATGACCTTTCATGTCTGAATAGTAGAACTTGCTTATCAGATCATTGAGTATTTCAACTCCAACTTCCCTCATCATGACTCTTTGCAGGACACTATAATTGCAAGGGCAACTTTTGTGACTGAGTAAATTACCCATCTAAATCCCCTGTCTAAGTCCAGGCAGGCATCTGTAGAACCACAAGAGTGTACACACTCACAAGCCAATTCACATGAAAGTTCTAAGGATGCTCAGGTGGTCTTACTGATATCATCAGACTAGCCTATTAACTGCTTATTACTTAATCAAGTAGTTATTGAATTTCACAGCCACACAGACTGCTTCAAGTAGAGCTGCATGTTCAACTACTAGGAGGAAACATTCTTTGAGACTTTACCAGTAAGATAAGTATACCTCTTGCTAGGCCTAAAGCTGTGCTCAGAGGGCAACACCTCACCCTATCTGACTCAACTACCCTTGCAAATTAATCTGGTGCCAAGTAGCACATTGTTTGGCAGAGCACTGCAGCCAACACCCATGAAGTCTCCAGAGACCTCAAATGTAACTCCAACTGATGGAGAACAAGCCTCACAGCTGCTATCTATTAGATAGCTAAATAATATATCAAATGTGAACAGCATTTCAGCTGCTGCAGGCACTGCTGGTGAATCTACTGATGATACAGACTTCACCTCACACTAGATGTAAACCCTATGAGAATTGCTCTTCCATGTCAGGGCTACTACTACTTAGCTGGCACCAGCCCAGCCACCAGTGCAGCCTCTACCTGCACCATCAATGTTGACTACTCCATGGAAACCCCAGGACATTGGTTTCTTCTACCCTGATGTACCCATGTTGTGGGGCCATGATGATGTTATTGACAAAGAAGGCAAGACCTACTACAGGGATGTACATGCTTTCACAAACCAACTTAAGGTCACAGCCTTAACTAGGGATACAGCAAGGATCCAACAGAATTTAGATTTATACCTCAAAGGAGAAGTGGAATTCTGGTGAAATTAGGAGCTGAATGACATTACCTGCACAGAACTTATTACTACAGATAATAGAGTAAATGAATGGATCAAAATTCTCTAATAATGATTCTGCATTAAGAATAGTCAGACATTGTAAAAGCTCAATAAGATTAAGTACTCTCTCCAGAATCTTCATAATAGATACAGTCTAACCTCTTACATCCTTGATGTCTCTGCAGCCACAAAACACTGCAGTCAAGAAGAAACTAAGTATGCCCAAGTCCTACATGCATGGAACAACCTGGATGTCACTCTATGAGCCACTATTAATAAATCAGAAGAGAATATGACTATTAAGAAGTTTACAGAGATTATTCACTGTAAGCAAATCAACTAGATAGATCAGTTCACAAGTAATGATCATTATGTGAATAGTATGTATAATCAGCATAGATCCTATCATAGTAACTTTACCCCTTAAAGCAATTATCATGGCTGTGGTAGAGAATCATACCTCTACTAATTTAAATGACCTGCTTACCAATACCAGCCCAGGTACCAGACCCAGGATTATATCAATAGACAGTACTGTAGTGGCTACAGTAGAAACAACAACTAATATGGCTATGCCAGCCACTACAACCAGCATGATGGAAACTATCAAGGCAAAACCCAGTAAGATCATCTCAAACTGCCAGCCCTGAAACAACAACTTCAGCTCCCAGCACCTACTAGTAAAAATGTGACCCAGCCTGGCAGACAGCTGTGGAATCAGCAGCCACACAAATAGGTGGCATTCCATATCAACCTGAAGGAATCAGAGGAGGCCACAGAAGATCTATATAGCTAGGAGGCAGAGTTCAACCCTTACTACAACAACACAGAAATGCCCATGGATGATCCACAAAAACAGCTATATGATAACAGTATGTATGACCTAGAGGTAGATATAAGCCATATAGCACACTACAGCTAATCATCATGGAATCATCCCTGTTCCATACAGTTATAATTGATATTGTCCTTAGTCTCCCCAAGGGATGATTCAATGCCAGCATGACTATTACTTGCAAGGCAAGCAAGAGGACAGCCTTCATCCCAGGACACCAGAATTAGGATGCAGAATTCTAAGCCAAGCTATTTATCAAGCAATTAGTAATAGGTGACTAGGGCACACTATCTTGCATTATCTCAGATAGAGACAAGAAGTTTCTCAGTAATTTCTGGGCAATAATCTTCAAGTTCCTAGGGGTAGATCTCCTCTACATCATAGCTTATCACCCCCAAGCAGATAGTTAATTAGAGATTATAAACCAAACATATAAGATTACCCTTCAACATACAATTATGGCCCTGGAAGATTCACAGCAATGGGAGGACTCAGCCCTCTCACTTCAAGCACTCTTCAATAGTGCCATAGCATCAGCAATAGAAATATCCCCCCACTAATATATGTATGGCCAGAAGCTTAAAACACCACTTCAGCTAGCACAGATATTTCAAGATCAAAGTTCCCAGGATTTCTCTAGCTACCTCAACACAAATAAGACACTCCATACAGTAGCAGTGTTTATGAAGAAGTACTACAACAAGAAGCATACTTCAAGGTTCTTTGCCATAGATGATAAGGTGCTCCTCTAAATTAGCAAAGAATATGATATATCACTGCTTCAGGCTTATAGCAAGTTTGCCCCTCAGTATGCAGGCCCCTTCACAATCTACCACCAAGTTAGTAATCTCATCTACCTTCTAAACCTCTCAGTATACTTCCACATACACCCCATGATTTCCATTGCCCATCTAGAACCTGCCCCACAGGAGGAAGACCCCTTTGGGTGCACTCCACTGGCATCAGGCCCTGTCACAATGGAAGGAGATTCAGATGAATGAAAATCATATAAGATAGAAAAAATAATGGCAAAACAGACAAAGACTCTCAAACACAGCAACAAGGTTAAATACCTCATAAGGTGGAAGGGCTACAGCCCAGAAGAAGATAGATGATATCTAGAGCACACCCTCTAAGAGGCAAAGAAGCTTATATAATAATATGAGCATGACTGGGAAGAATCTACATCACTGATAAGACTGCAATGAGACTACTCTATAAAAGCAGTGGCCTAGCCTTCCAAAAAACTCAAAAGAACCCCAAAAGTGCTTTGATATTTACAGAATATAAATTAGAAAGAAAGCATGCAATTACTAGCTATAGAGATTCCATACCCCTATATGATATTGACATCTTTGTTGCCTAATTGAGTCCTTTATTTCATGGAATCTCCATTGCCTCATTGTTGCACTAGCTTGTATAGATAGCATCCTTATGTACCCATACATCTACATTCATAACAGCATTATCCTGCCAGTCTGCCCAAACTCTGATATGTATTTCCCCATAGTTATTCTACACCCCATTATTTACTAATATGTTTGCTGCACACTCCCATCATCTTGATTGTATTCACTGCATGTAATGATCCTACTGAGGAATTTGCTAAAAGCTATGGACTTTCCAGGGCAAATATTATTCCTGCAATGAGACATGAAATAAATATTCACTGAACATAGAGACTTCTCATGCCATCAAGGGACCTAGCCTTTAAAATCTGTAGATATTTACAACCATTGCCATGGCAAGTTCACTGATAACACTTCATCAATCCCACACACATATAATCTACCCAAAACTACCCCTTCCTACTCCTACCCACTCACACTTGCACACCTACCTCCATGCCATAAGATGTGAAGTCACCATGGTACTCCACAGCAACAAGAATGATGGCAAAAATGGAGCCAAGAAGGCTAAAGATAAAAATGCCTCTACATTTAAAATCATAAAGCAATATAGATCTACCAGTGCACCCCTTACACCAGCAAAAACCTCCAGAAAGAGACATTAAACACTCCAGGCAACCACCAACTCCTCAGTCAGCATAATGAACCTCACAGACCTTAATATTAGTAACAGCTCCCCTGCAGGCAGAGCTGGCAACATAAAGAGGAAACAAAGAATGATAAATGAGGAGGCAGATGAGAAGCAAGTGAAACAGACACTCAAGGCTTTGGGTTACCCAGACTGGGAAATAGATATACTCATCATGAATATGAAATATCATGAATTTCCTGTCACAGTTATCAATACAATGTTGGTCTCAGCTCTGCAAACCATCATTGCTAACCTGAAAGACTAGAGACACAGTCAAATACTTCATGACAACAGACTAGTTCCCCAACTGAAAGACCACAAAGCAAGACAGGCTGAGAAAGAAAACATAACTCTGGCACCCTTCATTACCAGGAATTCCTTATAATTTTTGATCCTAAAAATATGTGTGGACCCAGGAAAGAGCTGGAACTTCCAAGGCCCTGGGCTGAAAGAACCCCTACCAGAGCCTCAAGTAAAATACCTGAAGATTAAGATTGGAATGACAATTAACAGGATCAAAGGCAAATAAAATAAGGACAATAAGACTGACAACATGAAAATAATCAACAATGCAAATAAATCTATCTTCCTCTGAAATACCTCCTGCAATCCAGGTTACAAAGCATGCAATTCCCTTGGAAAATACCTTAGCAAGAGTGAGATTAGATACAACAATGCATATGTAACCAGAGAAGCATGCCAGCAAGCTGCACTGAACATTCAAAGTAGATACAAAACAGATAAGTATATCACAGATAAGGAGTAATATATACACCTATGGGATTGGAGAGTTACAGTGCAAAACTGGGAAATTAATATTCTACTGAATGAATGGGAACACCAGAACACCATGATCTTCTCATCAGGCATAATTAAGTAAGATGTTATAAACATCATAAATGACCTTCACCATCAGAACTGCCAGGAGTAAATTGAGTAAACTTAATCCTTTCACATCAGACACCCTTCTGTGACATACATCTTAGCTCAGAGACTTGACTGTACAGAGGCTGAGGTCCTTAAACACCTATAAAATGATAATCAGGTTATGACTGATGAATCAGCAGACATGCCAGAGAACACTGATGATGAAGGACATATCAGCAATAATAACTCCATTAATATTAGTACCTCCTTGGATGACTGCTAGATGCATGATGAAACTCCATCCTCACAACCAGAGAGCCACAAAACTGCTATAGAGACTTCAATAGTTGTCATGGAGGCCTCCATGCTATATGTTGCTAAGGGAAGCAAGAAAGTAGTCCAATATGTCATGATCCTATGCAATATGGAAGCATGGCTAGCATGCAACATGGTGGACAACTAGAAATCCATAGGCACCCTATACAATGAGATGACTGCTGTAAGCAACCAGGAACTACACTGCATAGCCAAAGACATTATGGAATAATAGGAGAAGTGACTTAACAACCTCACAGAGAATACTCATATGACTAAGACCTCTGATGCTACTAATAAAGATGTACATATCTATGAAGATGCTATTAAACACATCATGAAACTACAGCAGCTAAAGTAACATAAGGTAGAGGTTATGGCTGAAACACTACACACATTCAGCACTATATTTCATAATATGTTTATTATGGTGAATGGGCAACTGCAAAGAGCCCTATAGAAACTCAATGACACTAACACTGATAATATCTTTAAACCTTAGGGTCAACAGCCTGACCAGGAAAAGCTCAGCAGTGAAATTCAAGGAGTCCTGCCCAGCCCTCCCCCCACACAGGAGATTCCATAGATGTATCCTCCCAAAGCTGAACAAGTAGTTAAGGCAGTTGTCATGTCAGACAATATACAGCTTGAAAAAGCTGTAGACCTTGTTCAGCAATGGATTGATCTGAGTGTTTCATATAATCACATTGTGTCTATAGATATTGATATCAGACAGAAAGCAATAAAAAACCTCATCAACTACTAAGAAGTAGTAGGAAAAACTGTGGCCCAGTAAGAGAAGGTTTTGCCAGAGAGCCTCAAGGCTGATAAAGATCACACACAAGCAGTATGACACATAGCTCAGCTGTGTAAAATCAGCAATGACAATGCAAACACCCTGGTAGGTTACTGGAACAAGAAAGAAGTATCATTCCACACAATTAAAAAGATGACAACACAACAAATCAGACAGAAGATTAAGTGGCTGCAGGAATTAGTAACAACATCAGAGAAACTTCCAGATGTGCCAGATAATCTTAAGGCAGCACTACAACTAATGTATCTGTGTAACACTAGACCTGCAGATGCCATGGCAATACTGGATAAGTGATCTAGCATAGAGATGTAATACAGTAATATGTGAGGCCTGCCTGACAAAGAATTACATACAGCTATTGATGGACTCATTAGATATACCCATGATCACTCAATTAAGTCTGCACTAACCTCATTTGCCAGTCTCAAGGCTCTCAACACAGCCCTCCAGAAAGATGCCACACTTACCTACACCCATGCCATATAATAGCTCATCAAACTGCTCAGTGTTGAAGAAAAGAAAGCAAAGGAGATTCTTGCAGTTGCCAAGGGATGTGGAATGCCCTACTATGAGGTGTGCTGTATGAATGAAAATCACCTTGAGAAGAACCTGGGAGGATTTACTATAGAGAAGGAGTAGCAATAAAAGCTGATATCATGAACACCTCTGAGTCTCCATACTCTACAATAACTCAGCTATGAAGTGTGGAGACCATCATGGGGATAGGGAGCAAGATTTTCTTTTTCACTTGGCACATTGTTCACTATTATGTTTTGCATTATAAGATCCCATGTTTCATTTGTTTGCTCTACAATCCTGCATGTAACTACCATAATGAGGGCATTGCATGCCTTTCTGAAAGGGGCCATTTATTACATGTGCATGCTTCATGCTATGGAATATTCATGGTGCTTAGTCACCTACATAGCTTAGTCAGGCCCCATAGTATAAATAGCTATGAATAGCTCAGGAATGTAGTAAATACAACCTTATTCTATGCAACATTTTGATCTCAAGTTATCCTAATTATATTATCTTTTAATACTTCATCTACCTTTTTTTATGTATCATCATATCCTATGAACCATTCAGGCCTTAATGTAGAGTTAAGATACCAGTAAGTTTCTACTGAATATCTAGGCCTACTATAGATATATAGATTATGAGTCTTTTTACTCTTTTTTTTCAAATCTTTATTAGCTTCCTTTTATGAGTTTTTTACAGGTAGATTTGTGCTGTCAGTAGAGTCTTCCTTATCCCTATTACTTAGATCACTAAAGGTCATAAAAATAGTATTATAATCATTTTTTAAGACTTCTATCTTGCAATATTAAATCTTAATCTCCCTGACTAATCATTCTAGGTCAATGATGTTTATACCTATCTTTTTATTATATAAAATGATAGATCTATTATTATTATTATTATTATTATTCTTCATTTAAGGTGTATGGCAGTCAGTGACTA
>JANTQH010000071.1:168608-189551 GCA_032988465.1 Onygenales sp. PD_10 | reverse complement strand
AGGTTAGTAGCAGGTTAGCAGGCAGATTTGAAGCTTCAAATCAAGAGAAGATAGGGGATGGGAGATGGAGAAGGGAGGAAGGAGGCTCTGCCAGGTAGGTGGGCAGTTAATTCAACTACTAGGTCAAGATTCTACTTGACATTAAGATATATAGACTGTCAATTCATTCCCTACCATTTAATATATAAAATGTCTATTAAAATCTACAGTTTGGTTAACATTTTATATGATTTAACCATCAACTGACTGTTTAATTGGAAGTTGACAGTTGGTTGACGGTCAGTTAACTGTGTATCTATATAGACAGCGGATCAACCGTAAATCCGGCGTTGAAAAATGCCACTAGATTCCGGTATGGTTCCAACATCCCTGAGAACTCGACAAGCAGCAGGAGTTGAGATCAGTAGACTCTGCTATCTTCTTGTTGACGAAATGATGACGCTGTAATAATTCAGTCCTATCGTTTTTGTTTGTTTTATTGATCCCTCGTTCTCCCCTGATGATTCGATGCGCCGTTTCCCAAGGCTTCGGACGGAGGCTTAACGGCTGAACCTCTCGTTATTTACAGCTGACCCCGAGTTTCAAATTTGCTTGATCTGGCTACAACAACGTACACGGCCAATATACTTTTGCATCCGTGGTCGCCTCGGCTCTAATTCAAGGCCCTCGGGCCCGTACGGTCACTTATCGAACCCGCTGCTAGAATACCAGCCACCATGCCGTGCCCAAAACTATCCCCCCTTCAATCCCGCTTCGCTGCGTCCCTCGCAGCCACCCTCTTCCTCATCGCCCTCTATCTTATTCTTTCCAGCCCCAGCCTCGCATACGCGATCGATGTCGACTCGATAATACACGCAGACCATAACCATCCCGTCTCGTTCGACCTCGACGTTCCTCCCAACCTGGGTACCCCGGACGCCAACTTAACCCCCGATTTCGACTCGAACCTCCTTGATGGAACTAGTAATATCGAGCAAAGGGCGCCGGATGGCGTGGTCGCATTTGCGAACAATGCCCCTGAGACGGGAGACCTAGATCTGGGAGAGACGCATCATTTTATGTTTCCTGAAGATGCTTTGGCTGGTCCAAAGTCTGATCCAACCCCTGGGCTGCCGCCAGGCGGTGGAATTGATGTTTCAGATGACTTTAGAGATGAAATGGGGGTGCAGAAACGGGATGATAATACACTAGCAAAGCGGGCGACGACTGTCTACATAACCGCAAACACATGCGCTCAGCCTTCACTAAATGCGACGCAGGAAGCAAGGGATGCAGGACCACCGCAGTTGAAGCTATATGTTTCGCAATCGGAATCGGCCCAGCGGCCAGGCCCCGACACCAACAGCAATGATGTGACTGTCGTGGAATTTAATGGCGGATACGCGAGCATGATTCTCAGTGCTCAAGGAAACGTTTACATTGGCATTTCCGCACCAAGCAATTCGCGGTATTCTGGCAAGTACAAGTACGAGATTGCCGCGTCGATTGATGAACGGTTCCATAAAACCGAAACCAGCGTGCCCTATCTCTTTTTTGTCGATGGTGATAGCGACGCCGCTTTGCTGCAGACAGAGGATTTTACTCAGGCAAATCCTGATGACGATGTGTACATGCAGTGGATGAACCTGGATCCACCTCCGTTTACGATGTTCGCTCATAATATGAATGATACGTCTATCCTTGGGCTACAAAAGTCCTTTTGCGGACTCAAGGCGAATGCTCAAATCCGCAAACGGGGAAACGACGGTAATGTTCAGGTTAGTATGACGAATAGGGGCTCTGACAAGAAACCCAAAGAACAGTTCTATATCAAGGGGTTAAATCGCACTTCGGCATACTATGGTTTCCTCGCAATGGAAGGAAACTCCACACAGTCTGGTAGTGGAGTTGTAGGCGGCGGTGGGAAAGTCTGGAAATCTATGAATTTCACCACGAAATCAGGTAACGCATACCCTCTAACCAATTCTCAAACACATTATAAACTAACAAAAACCCAGACAACAACTGCGCCGTCCTCTACAATCTAGACTTCTGCTCCGAAATCGCCTACGCAGTCCCCTCCCACCCCTCCATGAAAGTCGCCGACCTCAGCAACCTCTACGACACCCACGCCGCATCCCTGTATAAAAACTTCACCCGCTCCCTCGAGCAAATCGCCTGCAACGCGCCCACGAAATCCCAATACTCCCTCGCGACAAACTGCTCCGCCTGCGCCGACGCCTACAAACAATGGCTATGCGCCGTCACCATCCCCCGTTGCGAAGACTACTCTTCAAACCTCCACTTCCTCCAACCGCGCAATACCGCGCAGGACTTCATCAACGGCAGCTCCATCGACCAGGATCATACTTATCGCCAAGTCGTACTGTCCAACTCATCCCGCAACCCGCTCATCGACGAGGAGATCAAACCGGGGCCTTACAAGGAGGTGCTCCCCTGTCAGGACCTGTGCTATGATCTTGTCCGGAGCTGCCCGGCCGCGTTGGGGTTCTCGTGTCCGGAGGGGAAGTGGTTGAATGCGTCGTATGGGGCTAAGAGTGCCAATGGGGATATTACGTGTAGTTACCTTGGTGCGGCATATTTTAAGGGTGGGGCGTGGAGGGTCGGGGAGAGGGTTGGTTCTGTTCTTTCAGTGCTTGTAGGGTTTTGGGCTGTGTTTTGGATGTTGTGAACTTCTTGTGTGGTTGGTTGGTTGGTTTGTATGGCTATTTTGGATTTTCTGTATCCCCTTTTTTCCCCCTTCTATAATAGAGAGGGAGGAAAAGACAAAGTATTGATTGGATGGAGTCCATTCATTCTTTTGCTAAGCACTATGGATAGTAGATAATATTGCCATGCTGCTCCCCTTTCTTTCCACGCTGGTTCACTATCTGCTTTATAACCTTTCATGTTGATATGAGATATCCCCGCCTCTTTGTCCCCCTTTCCTGTTGGAGTTAGGACCTTTTATATACATATCATGATGTGTACTTACTCTTGCTATTGAAGATTTTATTTCATCATTAAATTGATTAATCTTACGAAAGATGTCTTTCAAGATGCATTTTATTAGATCTACCCTCCCTCATTCACCACCTACCTTCCTGCGTATCCACCCACCAGCTTGACAGCCCCTATAGATAACCTTTAATAAAATCGAGGAGTGAGTATATAGGCTTAACATGCGCGTTGCGGCATGATATTCCTCCAATGGCTAGCTAGCTACCGTTTTATATAACTTATGTGTTTACTAGATAGATATTTGCTATTTGATTACTGTAGGATACATGTACACACGAAATCTACGTTGGATCCCCAACAAACACGCTTCGATCCCGGCGCGAGAGAGTAAAAAGGAGGGAAATATAAACTGGAGTATTCAGAAATCATGAGCCAATGTGGAACTGCAATATTGAACTTTGATAAAATGATTGCTTGGGAACCTGGAAGATATTTATCTAAAAACATGTTATCCCCCCTTTTTCATTCAATTATTCCTAGTAATTCATCCACTCTATCACCCACCCCTCCCGCGTCCGTATTCAATTAATATATAACTCCCCCCAATCCCATATTCGTATTCAGTCATAACCGCTAAACGACATAAAAACATATATATAACAAACCCGAAATGCCAAAACGCGCTCTATAAACCGCGCCCCAGCCCCATATAACCAACAGTCATCTCAGTCTACTTTCCCTTCCTCGGCGTCCTCCCCGGTGTAGGCGTCCACATATTCTTCAGCCCCGTGGACGACGAGCTCATCCCCACCATGCCCCTTGAAGGGGTGCTGCCAACCTTCGCCCACAACCGCTGCGCCGCAGGCGTCAACGACGCCTTGCTTAACCCTCCACCACTAGGGGTTAAACCACCGGGTGTCCTACCGCCCGCACCCGGCGTCCTCCCAAACGCAATCATCGGGCTGCTCGGGAACTTGGGCACAGGCGTCTTGATATCCTTCGAGACACGCTCGGCGCGCTTCCCCTTCGCCACGCGCTCGACCATGCGGTGGTGGAGAAGTTCGCGCTTGCGGTTTTCGCGGATCGTGAAGGGGTTTGGGGTGCCGTCGCCGGTTGTCTGGGTGCTGCTGGCGAGGAGGGAGAGGTGGTAGGCGGATTCCTCGTCCGGTTCGGGTTCGTCCTCATCGACGAAAGCGTACCCGTTTACGCGGGGTGTTTCGCCGCCTGTGTAGCCTGGTTCGGAGTCGGTGGGGCGGGGGCGGCCGGCGATTGCATCGCGGATGGCGGAGAGGGAGGGGGAGGGGGGGACGGATTGTTCGGAGTCTGTGGGGTTGTGGGAAGGTTGGACACGGGTGTTGCTGTAGATGACTTGTTTAGGGCCGGCGCGGGAGGTGGATTCTGCTTTCTGCGTGACGGTTTCGAGAGAATCTTCGATGGAGGAGGGGATGAACATGAGGGGATTTTCGGGTTTGGATTTCCAGGAGTCTGGTTTTGCGGGGCGGGCGTCGGGGTCTGTTGTTATGAGTTGCATTTCTTTATTTTGTTCTCCGGTGGCGGCGATGCGGGCTTGTTCTCTCTTTCTATATGCGATCTGTCTGGGTGTTGGGATTTTATTGCCGCTCCACATCCATGCATATTTCTCTCGCTTCTTGATATTCTGTTTATCAAGCACCTTATTAAATGACTCGTTGTCCTCGCTGGTATATTTTGCCTGGAACGACGAAAGGCTCATGTTGGCAACGTCGACCGAATCTTTAGTGATCTGTGAATATGACGTCGATGTAGACGATATCATCGACATGGGTGTATTTCCACCCCATCCCTTGGGCGTTTCCCCGGGCTTCGAAGGCATGGGCGTGGCGCTACCGCTCCGACTAAACCTGGTGCGAGCGGCAGGCGTCCTGCCTCCCTCCCGTCGCCCCGGTGTCAAAGCAGCCTCTAGATTCCTCCCTGCCCTCCTGATCCAGTCCTTGTCGCGCGACTCGAGCGCATCGATATATTCCTTCTGCGACTGGGTCTCGAGCAAGCCAGGGAAAAAGTCCCGGGCAATGATATGGGAGAGGGCGTCGGTATATTCATCTTCGTCGAGGACTTTTGCAGGTCGTTTTATCCGTTTTGGTGGTGGCGGGGGCATGGAAAGAGCATCCGAAGAGGAGGACCGTTTAATGAGAGATTGTGAGGGGATAGGTGGTCCCGGAGAGGAGGTGGTGGATGTAGGGGGGGACATGATGGCGGTTGGGATCGAGCCGGAATGCGGCTGAGGGAAGAGATAAGATGGTCGTTCAGTAGGGCAAGGTATTCATCTCGGTATTTATAGTCGAATATGCAGTGGTGAATATTGATGCAGATGACAGTTGATGAGTACCGTGTTGATTTCACGTCGAGAGGTCGATGGCGATGATGTCGATGCAGGTTGTGGGTGGCGCCGAATTGACCACGTGATCAGCGGAGGCTCAAAATAAGCTTTTGGCTCCCGGAAGTTTATTTGCGCCTCATTCTCCTCCCAAGGCTCCCATTGGTTCGATCTTCTTCCCGCTCAACGTCCGTCGTCCTCTGCCAACCTCCTTCACCGCGGCAAACAGAGGACGAATTCCCTACTTGCAGAATGACCACTTTTCTGCTGGCATGTCCTTTAATATTCTCTTCGATTCATTAATGGGATTGGAATGAACCCTGTCTGTCTTATTATTTTGTATCCTGAGGCTCTTCTCCTCTTGAAAGTACTACTACTTCTTTGATCCGGAAAATACTACATAGGCCAACTATTATTATCTTATTTGTGTTTCAAATAAGTTAATGATGCAAGGGTTGCGCTTGAACAAAAAAAGCCCAGATTTATTTCTCACTTGTGCCACTTGGCAATAATACATTGTTTGTTATATCGAACCCCCACCTTGGCTCATCTAGTGATTGAGGTAAAAAACAATCAGTTAAACGCTTCATTTCTGACCCCCTCGCTTTTAACTCCCTTTCAGCCTCTATGCTAACGTCAATAACGACAGGACGTTCAAATACATAGAGAGATGAGGCGCTTCTACCTTGCACCGCAATATTATAGCAGTTTGGATAATGGTTGCTTATCATATATCCCGAGCACTTGAATTGTGAAATTCATTGTAAACCCCTTCCAGTTTCAAGATGATAATAGGGCTCCAGCACTTCCCCTTTCCCTATCCCACGCGGTTGAAGCGCCATTCTCGATCTGGATTAATCTGAAGAATACCGACTCAGGTATAGGCGGGTTCTTTATATCCGCCAGGCTAGAGGGTTTGACGATCTTGGATACGAGTTGTTTTTGCGAAGCAGAACGGTCGGCCTCAAGTTTGGTGGGTAGGCTGAGTCCGTGGCTCTATTGGTCTAACAGGTGTCGGAAACTTCCTTTCCAGGACATCAATGAGTTCGAATGACTGGATTCTGTTAGCCTCCATTTTACGTGACTCCAAATCTCGAACTGACACACCTGCATCCAGTAATAAAAGCATCCATCGGTAACGACCGTGCCATATCCCGAATAACATCTACCACCATAGCATTTTATGGGGCACACTGCTTCTGTTGTTTGAGGATAGGTATGAAGGGGTTATAGCGTAGTGGTGGTTCAGTTGGTAGAGGCGTAGGTTGATGAAGTGAGGTTTTGAGAGAAAGAGAGGGAATGTGATGAGAGTGAGAAGTAAGAAGGTGAGAAGGCTGAGTGTGTGCGGTCCTTGTCTTGTTTATATGCGGCCCGCATCACGTTCGCTTCTCGAGTCATGTCTAGGATATCTTTATATTCGTCGTTCAGCCTCGCGAACTTCTCCTGTATATGTCGTCGGTGGTACCAGGGGGGAAGATGTCAAAGTTCCCGCGACGCCATTCGTTGCGCAAGAGGCGTATCTCCCCTAGGCGCGTGTCGTTGCGCCATCGTGATATTTTTTGCAAAAGAAAGGGAGAGGGATACTTCCCATTTTCCAAGGCGACAATATTCTTATACTGCCCAGTCGTCTAAGGCTTATGACAGCCAATAAACTCGATGCGGCAATGTATCCCCCTCGCCTTCAAAAGGGCCCGAATATCCAAACACGCAAGAACCTGCGACATCTCCCGCCTTAGGGACAAATATGTTGGAATGATCAACGTTAGGTCATTCGCAAAGCCGGCGGGCGTGTTTTCTCTATGGCAGTACGCCCAATAGTATGTCCCGGCCCACACGATGCGATTATTATCGAGTATGAACCTAATATAATTATTGATGGTATCGAAGCACTGGCCATAGCACCTGGACAGCTCCATCTCTTCGATTCTTGTGATCTCCGTGTGGCCTTGCCGTAGTGGGTTTGGCCAACCAATTCTAGATGAGGCCCGGTCCCAGTGGATTTCCCTGAGGGGGATTGAAGCGGTGGTGGAGAGATGAGCAGTGGTAGCGAGGGGAGAAGGGTTTGAAGTGGAGGTAGAAGTAATGGATGAAGACATGGTAAATAGAAATATGAGTACGGGGATGGTATGAGTATAACCGACTATAGGATCAGGATCCTGTTAAGCACGGATCAATATGTAGCCAGCAGGTAAGAAGCACCTAGCTAGAGTCGATACTGGGTATCAAGATAGGACGTAAACAAACAAATAATACGTAGTAGGTAGAGAGTACGTTGGGAAGGAAGTTGGTAGTATCCAGTAGTAATCAGCAAGGTAGGTAGGTAAGTGGAAGGCAGCTGAAGATAAATAAGTTGAAGCGAAGGGAAATTGCCACCAAATATCGCTCCTTTCACCGGATAGTATAGGTTGATAGTAATCGCCATCCTAACTAACTCTCCATAGATCTTGACTTTCATTGTAACTTACCAATTCCCTAATAGTTCCAACCTTCCGGCGGATCACAACCAGATAAGCATTTTAACCTTATTTTAACGTCATTCGCGAACGGGTCGATGGATTCCACGTTTCCTTGCCCTAACCTTGGAAATGTAGTAGTATACACACCAAGTCAAGATCACGGGAGGATTCCTCACAATGATAAGCATTAGAGGTAATTCACCTCATGTTTTTTCCTAGAAAAGAAGCGTATACTTGATGATTCACAGATCATCAATTCAATGACCTAAAAAAGTATGCCAGAAACTGATTCCCATCTACCAGAATTGACTACATCCATAGAGGAGGTAAAATGAGGACTGGATCATACTAGCTAATGTATAACATACTAATTAATCTGTCAAATAATGGCGTCAAGTCGTATATATCATCAAACAAGTGGTGGCTAGAAGTACATGCCATGGGGCTCTAGTTGTCTACATTTGTTGTAGACGCTAGGGGTAAGTCATATTTAAAAAGTCCTAGGAAATAGGCAATATATTATTCTTACCTCCGGCTAGCCTTTGTCCAAAATTTAGGTAGAGGCTTGCTCATATAGATCAAGCTGTAAACTTATCTCGCTGCTGCAATTCTCCAAGTGTGCCTCTCCAGGATGATTTACAATGCTGGGTTCGAGACTGCACCTCAATTAGAATCTGATCTATGTCCCGTTTTCAGCCTTTCAAACTCAAATAATAACGATCAAAAGCATGTGTGTTTAGCTTTATAATATCGTCTGGTTCCATAGATTGCCCTCCCCTTCCGTGGATGCCGGCTCGGGGCGCGTAAACCTTATTGACTGTCAGTCAGTGGTAAGTTAGGTGAATCCAACTTCCCCAAGGTTGGGGATTAGGCGATCAGTAAACCCGTGAAGCCGTGGCAACTTGTGATATCCATCCATTTCCGAGAAGAAATGGGAAAAATACGCCACACAAGCCAATGCAAGGATTAAACAAAAGCCCCTCCTCAAAAATCATCCCAAGTAATCGTTTTTGAGAGACTTATCTTCCGAAATGGAGCGGAAGCACATCTGTGCCTCACATGGACTGAAAAGCTGGAGAACACCTCCGTGGAAGAAAATTCAAGAATCCTCGGTGCGAAGATCCAACATGGCTTGAAATGTTCCGTCCGGACGGCTGCGTTCCTGCATATACAGCACAGCTGACGGTGGGTATGATACGAGATCTTGCTCCGCATTATCTCCATAGGTTGGTTACCACGCGACTGGGAATGTACGTCCTTGTGGAACTCGAAGATCTGGAGTAACATGTGGAATTCCGAGATCCGTACACTAACCACTAGTTAGTGATACGAATGTCGTGTTTGTCCAGTCAAAAGCGCTTTTATTTGCACTTGATAAGTCTATTCCATTGTGCCGAATAAATCAATGGGATAGACTTATTATCGACGGTATGGAAACAGCTTCAATAGATAGAGAATTCGCATCGCATCCTCGGATGACGCGTACGTTCGGATGATACTCTGTCGTGGGATCTAATAAATATCGAGTACAAGTTGTTCCGTGTCGGGACCTAATAATGCAAAATTTCAAAGAATGAAAAGTGACCCGGAGGACGCCAAGTCAGGCACATAGACGCGGAAAAGGGGGTTGGGAGGGGTCAAAAAATGCGGCATAAAACATGTAACACCACAGAATTACCCGCTTGATCCAAAAGGACGGACTTCTCTCCGGCTCATGCGAAGGGTTACTCGAACACGGACTTGATATCACTATTGTATACCCTTCATGCATAGTTGCACAGTATACCTCCGTGAACACAAGATTCCGATACAGTTTTCCGTCTCTCGAACGCAGTGGTTTCAAAATACCACTTGACAGACAGCCAAAATAATTCACACCAATGGAATTAAAGAAAAAAAGGCCAAAGTAATATTTGAAAGGAATCTGCGGCATCAATCAATCACATGAAGTGTAATTATTCTTCCTGTTTAAAAAATCTTGCACTCGCGTCCCTGAAATGCAACAGCCGAGATGTTGGAACGATCCCCCGCTCTCCACTTCCCCGCCTCGGGATCTCACGAGAAAATCATCTAGATACACCAATCAGCTCCCACGTTCATGCTGACCATCCAAGTAAATATCGCTTCTCTCCGATATATTGCGGGGCCAGGGAGATGGTCCAGATAATATCGTTGACACGGCCTGTAGTGCAGAGGCCGTTGGATAGTATCTACTAGTAGTTCAGCTGCTTGCTTAGTAGTTCCGGCATTTTCTGAGGGAGAATAAGGAGCTTCCAATCATTTATTTTTAATCATTACCTTCCTCGGATTCTAATAGGATCCAGACGCACAAGTCAGCTTTTAGCCTTGCATCCTTTTCGCAGTCAATTGCCTTCCCATTCGCTAGGTATCAAAGCTGCATGAAGAATTCCATGAACCCGTGGGCCGTTTCGGCTGGAAAGGGAATTTCAAATTTGTGCATGAACATGTGAGAAATTGGAAACACTGACCAAGAGGCCAAGGCTTGAAAATGCTTGGTAACGAAGCTGGCAGGAGTTTTGAAACTGGGAGCTTCCGCTTGGACGGTGGTTTTATCTTCTCTCTATCTCATACCAAGTTCCTTTTCTATATTTTTTCAAATATAAAAAACGCAAAAGGTAATAAAAAGCTTAGGTAGTGTAATATTAACTAAATACTGCATAGAACGGAGGATGTATCAGGATCTGTTCTGTAAACTAAGAGGTAACTTACTTGGTGCTTCTGTATAAAATGCGCACGGTGTTTCCTCTGACCACAATGCAAAGACACTGGAGCTAGCTGGAATTATAAAAGGCATTTATTATGCTTGCGTTTACCAAGAGTATTTCCATGGCATTCTATCACGTCATTTGCTCCCTGGCAATGCATATATTAGTATGGAAAATTGGCTCATATCCAAGGGTTATCTCCAGCCCCTTTTCCAAGCCGACCTGCCCCGGATTGATATCGTATACTGGATTGCAGGAATTATTCGGATTAGAGGATCACATAAATAGTAACTAATATGACGAAGGTATTTAGGTTTAGGGCCCTGTATTTCCACAAGCAAAAGGCGGTTGACTTTGATAATATGGCTACAATTTCAACAACATCCCCCCAGTTGTCGAAGAACGCTGACGCTACATGACCATCTCGGGTATGTTCAGAAGAATTCATATATCTTCTCTCTTACAGGGAACCTAAAATGTATCTTGTCTCTTCGACGAAATCTAAGCCATTCACAAAGCCTACCACAGCTACAGGTCCCCATTGTCTCATTTCTTTGGGAGGAGCTGTTCCCAAGCATACGAGCACCAAACCCATAGGCGCGCGAATGAACACACTCACACCCATGGGCATTTTTCGCCTTCAAGCCTCTATCTATTGGCAATGGAAATATAGTCCCGCCGCAGAAAAAATCGGGACTATCGCTATCTTGGCGACAGTCCCTCGAGTACCGCGTCCCACTGGGGACAATAAGCTCACGGCCTTCTGCGAGCTGAGCTCCACAGATATCAAAGCACTTGTGACAAACTCGGATATCTTTTGCCGTGACTTCACACTTAAAAAAATATCGCCATTCCCCCCAGGGCCTTAAAATAGCCCTCAAGAAGCTCTGCTCATCCAGCCTTGGGTATCAATTTGACAATACTACCTTAGAACCACCTCGGCAGCTCTTAGACCTCGCGTCTCCCTTTCCTAGAACGAGTATCCCGTGTGGTACTTCTTCTGGTACATATAAGGACCACATCCCGCTGTCTCGACTATTCATGCTGTTAGGCAATGTTTCAATTCAAGTGTACCCTGCCGGGCTCACAGACGGCACTATCAAGATCTAAGGTGGAAACTTCAAGACACTGGTCGACGGTCCATCGGCTGCAATTGTTGAGCAGTCGTTTTTTTAAGTCCGAGGAGAAAACTGGAGGAGGGGCTGGGGCCATACAAGGCCGCCAAATATGACGCTGCAAGTTTCTCCTGTCCGAAAATCATCTGAAGGCCAAGGGCTGCAACTTCAGATTCGCTGGACGACGAAGCGAATACATGAAAAATGTCGTGCTGGCTCCATAATATACAGGCACGGATATAATGTCTGGCCTATTCCGGCCATCGGCGCGCTTGTAGCTGGGACTAAGGGTTGTCTCTGTTAGCTCTGATTGTTGTCCATAAGTAAGTCGATTAAGGAGGACACACCTTAACTAACCCCTTTTCCTATCCCTAGATATTTGGTGGTTTTATTATCCATTAATCGAAACTACCTCTTATCACTACCTAGGTACCGAGAAACATATCTTTTATATAGTGCACACATTGTGTACTCCAACTTATCTTCGCGCGACGATATAACCTCGGAGGAATAACCCATGCATTCTGGCGTATAAAGGTAGTACCAACCGGGAGTACCGACTGGGCTCCCATTAAATAGCTCGGTATAAGATAAGGGAATATATACAATTACCATCATCTTGATGAAAATAACAAAGAAATGATAAAATATTTCATTAAGTTCATCCACCATCCACCAAATACCAGCTCACCCCCCCCCCACCTATCGACCTAAACAAAACGCACATGCCCAAAAAACTCCGTAATGTGGAAGCTTGCCTTATTCGGCACGCCCCATCCACCCAATCCCTGCTCAGGGAACGTATCCGGCGACGTAAGGGTACGGAAGAAGTTCATCCTCCACTGCGTGCCGCAGGGCTTCTCAACATTGAACAGCGCCAACGGAATAGTCACATCGGAGAACCACGTCTTCGCCTCACGATCCAGCGTTGTGCTCGACACAAGGCCATCCGTAATAGGGTCCGTGACGAACATGTGGTCGAACGGCGCACCCTCTGCGCGTACCTTGGTAGGATTGTATATGAACGCCTGGTAGGTGACGTTGTTGGGGTTTACTTCAAACTCGAGGTATGTTTGTGGGTCCTTGACGCCCTGGTAGATGAATGCTTCCATCACTTCATATTCCCAGATATCGCCATTGGTGGTTTGCTTAGGGTCGAAATGGTAGGTTTCTTCCTCGAAGGCTTTGAAGGTCAGGTGGAGATTGGTTTGGTCGTAGCAAAGCTCGACGTGTGTTTCGGGGAAGGGCGCCTTGTCGGGGACTGTCTGGTTGAATACGGCAATGCCCTTCTTGGGACATGCGGGGACAGAGAGGGAGGGTGCGGAATTGCCGTTGCCGGGCTTAGGTTTGCCGGCCGATACAACTGTTGCGGCTAGCGCGCAAGAGAGGATGGTGTTAAGGTGCATCGTTGCTGGTGGCGGATAGCCGCGGTATATGATATGATGGACAGGAGGTTTTTAGCAAAGTTGCAGGAGAACCTAGACTGAGATAAAACATCATTATGCGGGGAGAGACATCATTTATAAACAAGTGTCTTGCGAGTGACTTATTTAGCTCATCCCAACAATTAATAGCTATATCAGCTGGAGCGAATTCTAGGCTTTGTCTTGGGACCGGGGGAGGGTGAGACCTCCACATAAGCAAGCATGTTGCACCTAATAGTAACCTTAATTAGCTTTCCTGTGTATAAATTGAGCTTTATTCTCCCTCGATGCGACTGCGAACAATCTTGGCTCTTGAGAGTCGCAAATGAGATATTCGCAGAAAGCGATAGCGTATGACCGGAGCCAGCGGGACCAGTTCGGAGAGGGCATAGCCTTCCTTCAGATGGGAAAGGAGTACGATGGAAGCGGGGGGTCGGTGACTTTGAGATACCACCTTGACTCTGGAGATGTCCAGAGCAAAGTTGCATTCTTGCCGTGGACCCTGCAACGCTAGAAGACATTAAGCTAGCTCCCTTCCATTTAAGATTGGACTGGACCTTGTCAAAGCAGTTGGTTGCGAGAGAACTTTGTTCAGGATAAAGAATGGGAATTCCCAGTTTCATCGTGGTGGTACAAAATAACTTGTCAAATAAAACTGCATGTCATTACTTGTCTCAAGCAAGAAAAAAGAAAAACAAGATCAGTCGTTGTATCATGAGGCCAAAAAGAATAAAATAAAGTAGGGTTGGAGTTGTCTCGTGATTTGATTAGGTGAGACCAATATTAGGTAAGCAGAGATCTTAGCCAAGCCCTAAGCCCTAACTAGTTGTGGGGGCCAAGCATTCTCCCGCATCCGGCGACAGATTGTACGAGAAACGCGATCAGGAACAAGAATAGATACTAGTACTTGAGAAATTCAACTCTGAATTACTGATGAAAGTCTTGAATTTGCAATAATCACAAAGTGGCATTTATAATCCAGCTAATCGTGCTTTTTACTCCCTCAGCTGAAATGGCATGTATATCTGCCTGACTATCACATCCATCTCAGTCAACTTCTTGAGATGAGAAAGGGAAATGTGATAGAAAAAAAGGGTCCATTTAGAGCTAGACTGCATTCAAAACTAGAGAGTTGGTGCGCTGACTGCATACAGCCATTCAGAAATGCCTACAAAATCCGAGTTAATTGAGTGCAGCCAGCCAGTTTTGACCGCCCCTTTTCTTAGGCCGGCTGGAATGTCAATGATATCATTTCAACCCCTTTCATCACACCACAGCATTCTTGTGTCAGGCATGGCTCACCGATATATTATGTACTCTGCGGTATATTACTACCCTTTTTTTTAGTAAAGATGGAAAGAAAAGGAGGAATTTCCGCGCTTTTTTTAAAAAGCCGTGTATCGCGGGTGATACCGCAGGTTCGTGTCACTTTCGTGAAACAGAAGTTGAGGCGGGGGGGAGGGGGAAAGGGGTAAGATAAAATATGCATGCGTCGGAGGTGACGCAGAATTTTAAGCGTTGTGAAACGCGTCAAATAACCTTGGGAGCTTGCGGCTTGCGCCTAACCGCCCTTAACATATTTTATCTGCCGAGATTGCTCCCTATCTTCACCCAATATATCTATCCTCTTTCACGGAGGCAAAGAAATTGGAAATCGTGCCGTCAACGTAGCAGGAATACATTTTCTGGCGCTTTTTTCTTCAGCAGCGATGCTATGTCATAATGGGTGATTGTGCTTGTTTTCGTAGTATAAAAAGTATCGCAATCTCCGTCGGCAAGAAATCATTCGCAATGGTTTAACATATTCGTAGCTTCCAAAAAAATGTTTTATGACAACATACTAGCTATCTAGAGTACTAGGCCGGGTTTGTTTTGCTATGGAGGTTTTAGAAAGAAGATTCATCATATATCGACCCATTCTTGTTGCTCTCTCTAAAAACTAGAGGTATATACATAGGAAGATATATTCACTCTTCCCGCATCACAAGCCTTGTGGATCATATATATTGATATGGATATAAATTCCCTACTTAAGTCAACAGGTATTTAAAGACTAGGGTGTAGTAAATTAATTCCGCGTAGTGTTGTGCAGAGGGGTGACAAGCACCAACCAGGCTTTTAGGCTCCAGATCTTAATAGAAGAAGGGGGACAAGTTCCGTTTTTTTTTCTGTCTCTATATCATCTCTAGGGAATTCTCATGGCAGTCTGCCGGAACCATATAACAATACGGCTGTAATAATATAATACCTTAACCATAGCCAACGAGCAGGATCTCACGGGCCCGTTTATTGCACAGGGGTTTGGGATAGGAAGGAAAAGGGGCTAAACCATGCAACAAACTTCCAGTTTTCGACAAGGTAGCTATTCTAGAAACCCAAAGCGCGAAAAGCTTCGGGCTGAAATGAACGCTAAAGCGGAAGAAAAAGGGAAAATCTGGAGCAGATAGATTATAGACAAGGTATCTGGAGTATATTTTATATTACTGCTGTTGCTTACTCCATGGGTAGGCGAGCGCAGTTGGACGAATGCGGAGAGGGTCCCTGTTGATCTGCTGGCAGTTCTCCGGGGTCGGTAACTATTCCGTTGTTTTCAACCAACAAGGAGAGGAGTTCAGCTGTTACCCTGTCATACATAGCGGGGGAAACGGAGGGCTGAAGCTGAAGCAATTTCTAGCACGCTTCTCATACCTTCATGGATGACAGTATCTTTTTTTAACTTACCCTGGCGGGCTCGTTCATAGCGCAGAATCCTGGTCCAATAATATATTTGGGCAATTAATGAGCAAACGAACGGGCATATTATATTGCTGGTATTATATCATTGGACGGGAATATCCATTATTACATCCGTATTTTCCCTGCCGGCCACCATGCCATATATTAAAAATCCCCATATACGCGTTCCCCTGCATCTCTTCCGCAATTCTCGCAGATGCAGCGCTGACAAGTGATATGCTGATGCGTAACTGGATGCAAGTTCAACAGATTACAAGGAGCTAGGGAGAACCTAGAAGGGGATCTAGAATAGAGGATCTACATACAGGAGCGCTCTTCCGCTGCTCTTCTCGTCCATATTAATGTTCTCGAGGCTCGACGAAGTGGGTGTCCTGCATTTGCATGACAATGACGTACTGGAGAATCTCCCCTCCGCCCATCAATGGCATCAAACGCGAAACAAGCCGAAATCCGACGCCAATGCAAGCCAGGCAAAAGCCAGGTAAACGCCAACAATGCCCGATCGCCCCGCTATCTTTCCTTCGTTTGCTTCTAGCTGTGTTCTGTCCTATTCTAGCTTCGATTTCGAGATAAATTGCCTGGAAGCGCGGACATTAAAAAGGGGGTCAGTGTGGCCATCAGTCCGCTATCCCTGAAAACCCCAACCTGGCACTGACAGCCTGTAGGAACTGGGTTGGAAGCAACAGGAGCAATAAAAAAGGGGAATCAACAGTCAACAACGGGTATTACTGGCCGGATGATTCTCCCCTGACGCGGAGCTGTCTATATCCTGGATTCGATTGGCGCGAAGCATGGATATGGATCATACTGGCTCTGGCGTCTGCTTTTGTATTATTTTATGCGCAGGGATCTGGGAAGAGTTTAGGCTCGTCAAGATCCTGGATAAAGGTATGCAGCACGGGCTGGACCAGATGTTTATGTTCATCTTACGTACGGAATATGCGTGACGAGCTCCTCGAGGACAGCATATTATTATTGAAGCAAAGGAAACAAGGTCTATCGACATCGCATTGCCACGTCCGGGTAAGAAAATACCAAGCAACCAATCGATCCTTCATCAGAGCACCTGCCAAACACGGTGCCGTGCCCTATCCCTGAAAGGCTCCGGTCTGGCCTCGATCGTCGCTGTTGTTTGTTGAGCAGGGAATTTGTGACGTTGGCATCACCCCAGAATCTTCGAGGACAGGATAGACACCATTTGACAGGAAACGGAGATATCGATCACCTCCCTGATATGTTAACGGTTGAAGCTGACGCACATACAGCATACACGAGATGGTAATTAACCCGTGCAATAGAACATCAACCGCATTGTTCTCCTCCCCGACGTATTTCCCTCTGTTATTTTCAATAACAATCAATCCGAGCGAGGGCAACGAGGAATATCCGCCATTGTACGGAGTAAATGGGTTGATCATCATTGGCACGGCACGGTGCTCCTTGAGGTTTATCCTATTGATCCAAGCCGTCAAGGCATGTTTGGACATGACGTACGGGACTTTTGGCTTTGGGTCTTGAAGAGACGCCCTGAAAGGAAAGCTTCACAATAGCCCTGTCCTCTGCCCCTGATCGCCATGGAATATTAAAATAAGAGGGAAGAAACATCTGTGTCTTGCACGTTTCAGCCATCACCAACTTTGGCAACTTAAAACGTCCAACGGTGAAACACTGACAATCGGATATTGCTTTTGCTAGGGGGATCTGATCAGTAATTGAGGGAAAGCTCAGACACTGCAAGATCTCCCACGTGGATTGTTTAATCACCCATCCATAAATTCCGTGGTGAAACAAATGATTCCAAAAAACAATACTCGATCACAACCAGGCCTGAGCGCAATAATTGCTCCGTGCTGAATCGAATCCCAATTGGCCAAGGACGATATAGTTTCCGATGTGATTCAAACAATGCATGACACATCGAGTCAAGATTCAAGACATATTGATCGATCGGTGCTGTGAATGACCTAAAATGATCGGTCGATATGGCTTTGTTTGAAGCTTATTTTCCCTTCTCATTTTTTAAAAGCCACCACCAGCCATTTCCCTTGCTCAGCCTCATGAACTTGCCTATTATTCCATCCCATCACACACAGTCCAAGGCTCACACGAAACATCCCAAACAGAGAGCGCAATTGGGGACACTCCAGTGTCAGTCCTGGAATACCCATAACTCTTCTTTCCACAATATTCCCAACCCCAGCCGCCCGCGGAATTTCCGGGGCAGAACCAGAACATGGGACGGAACAGTGTTAAAAGTACGCAAGCCACTCCTCCCCTGTCTGTCCTCCACTCCGCCCCATTCCAACCTGGTTTCAGCCACATATCGAATCAAGATTCAACCGAGCGGATTCCACGGTTTCGACAATAAAAAGTGTATGTTAAGATATTTTTACATCTCCAGCCAAACAGGAAAAACGAGAAAAAAAAAGGAAAATGCAAAAGCGGAAAAAAGGAAAAAAGTCAACAGAATCACGGAAAAATAGCAAGAGGAGAGCCTCGAGGGCGACCTATGTTCCTGAGCACGGAATCCCTAACTCAATATATTCCCTGTTCCCTGTCCCTTGTCGTCTGCGCGTTCCACTGCTCTCTCCATGGGGATTAACCAGTAATAAGCCGAACCCGGCAGATGGATCCTTGTGGCGGAAGCGTGCCTAGGCATGGATGGAATGCATCCAGTGAGGGGGAAAAAAATAGGGGCGGATGAAGGAGCGTATTCGTCCCCTCGCGTCAAAACATGCGCGAGTATTGGAGGGTTTTTTTTTATTTCCGGCGGCAGTTATGTAGAATTGCGGCCGAGCAGATGGACTAAAATCAGAAAGAAAGAAAGATAGAAAAGAAAAATAGCATAAAAAGCCACTGACCTCACAATATTGGATAAACTTCTCATTTATTAACTAACTAAACTTTTTTTAAATATTCAGCCCAACGGCCCCCAAGTTCCGACCGACTCAACGGCCCTTTTCACAAATAAAACGATCAAAAATCGAAACCTTATCCCCCCCTCATCCTCCTCCTCCTCCACAGACGACAGGATCATTCCGATAGTTACGACTTTGATCTTTTTTTCAATTGAAACGTAATATAACTGTAAACTATCCCAGTCTTCTTCCATCCATCCAGCAGCCTAGTCCCATGCCAGCCAGGGCTAGAATACGAAAAAAACGAGTTACTGTTAAACCAATTGGGCAGTTGATAATAAAAAACTAGTTCTTTTCCCAGGCCGTTACGGAAGGAGTTGTTGGATTGAAAAAACACCGTTTGCTGATCATCATCTCATCAACGAGTCTTCGATTAACTTTTATTATTCTCTGCACAGTTTTTAGTTCGTTCGCTCGCTCGCTTGCTCGCGTCTGGTATTTTTTTTTTTTTTCCCGCAGAAAAACACACTCTGATGAAGCTAAAATAAATTATTGATGAACAGGCAAAGCTGAAACAAGGGGAGACCCAAGAAAGAGAAGAAAAAACAACAATTTGCTCAACTCCAATCAGGTCCCCAGCTTAGATGCATAATAAGTTATCATTGGCCATATATAACCCCAGATACTGATGATCTGCTTCTCCGGGGGCAAGAATCGCGAACCGGCTCAGTTGGAGGTTGAAACCGGCGCGCAACTCCCGATCATGTTGGTTTTTTTTGTAATGGATTGTCTGAGGAAGTTATGCGGTCGATCAAGTTGATTGCGGAAAAAGCTCATAACTACCGTACTTGCATACAATGACTTAATTCCCGCGTGTGCCATTTTCCCCTCTGAACTAATGTGGTCATGTATATGGTTACGGACATACAGCCAACCAACCAAAAAAAGGCATGCACAAGCACGCAAGAATAAACTAGTTTACTTAACTACATTTATGAAAGAAAAAAAGAATCAAATAAATCCAACCTGAATGGAAAAGAAAAGAAAAAAGAAAGAGAAACCAGCATACTAAAAATTGATCACAGCAAACCAATAAGAGAAAAACCGCGCTTGACGGAGACGGCCGATGTTAATGATAGTAGTCTATAGATAGCTAGTTACCATTTTAATATTCTCGGCGTGCATTTCGCGCGTAACTATAATTAATGCGACCTTTTTTTTGCTGGCCATCCATCCATCCATCCATATCAAAGCGTTACATGGAGCATGTTCTCATTTGACTGGGCAGTGGGTGGATGTAATGGTAACTGTGGGTTCTGGAGTATAGTATAACTAAGGATGGTGGTGGTAGGCAAGGGCAAAGGGCAAAGAATAGTAAAGGCCATGACATGAAACAAGCCGGCGAAACTCTGGTTGGAATCGAGATGCTTGGGGGGATGAGTTGTGAGATGGAGATAGGCATAAGAATTGCAAAGAGGAATGACGCCTATTACATGAGTTGGTGACGCAAAAGAAAGCACATGAAGGCATAAACTTCGAATTATATTCTATCCCCATCCCCATCTCTCCTGACTCTTCTCATACCTCTCTCTGTACGGAGTATATATAAAAAAAACCTTAAAAGCTTTTTCAATCCCTTCCCATCCCACCAGGCAGTTTCCCCGCTGCCCCTCTTCTTTTTAACTACATACATAATAACAATCTAATCTGATCAATCCTGATAACCCAAAACCCAGATAAAGTTTGCTTCCCCCCTCCCTCCTTTTCTCCAGAATAACCATGGAAAAAGCCAACCAACCAACCAACCAACAGAAAAAAAAAGGCCATATTTAGATTTTTATCTAGTTATCTACATGCACACATACATACACACGTACATACATACCTCCCGCGCAATTTCCTACGTAGTATCTATATAGATAAAAAAACACACACAAGAGCATCTCAGGGACGTCAGCAGGCTGCGCTGCGGCGGATTGGTTGGTGGTGGTCAGGTCAGGTCGGTTGCATAGTTATCTCCATGCCCATGCCCACGCCCAAGCCCGACGCCCAGGCCGATGCCGATGCCCATCATCTTGACATGCCGGTAGCCGACGATGACGAGGGTTGATGATCAGGTTGGGTAGGTATGTAACTGCTGTAGACGGGTTCTTGCATTTCTTAAGGTTGTTTTTTGCTTGGGGTGGTTGCCGGTTGGTTGATTGTGCGGGACGGGACAGGACAGGACAGGACAGGGGGATTATTGTAACTGGCTGCTGGTTTTTTTTTTAAATGTAAGACTGGCTTGTCTGTCTGTCTGTCTGTCTGTCTGTCTGTCTGTCTGTCTGTCTGTCTG
>JANTQH010000071.1:102406-168556 GCA_032988465.1 Onygenales sp. PD_10 | reverse complement strand
TCTGTCTGTCTGTCTGTCTGTCTGTCTGTCTGTCTGTCTGTCTGTCTGTCTGTCTGTCTGATATGATGAATCTATATAATAAAAGAGGTGAAAAAAGAGGGTTTACTAGGGTTTTGATCAGATAATGAATGTATGGCATGATATGGGGTGATTCCCTCCCTCCCTCGTCTCCGTTACCAGAATGCTGGAATCGTGGATCTCATATTTCCCCCCTCTTTCAATTTTTGGTTGGTCTAGGAATCTATCTTCTCCACAGATGCCTGGGTCGAGAGTACGAAGTAGTTATTATGTATAAGCGGGATAATCTCCTTCATTTCCTATCCCTCTTCTTGCTCTGTACTAGGGACGCCGTACAATTTCTTCATTAACTTGTCCGTCTGCATAAGAACCAATTATTAAAAAAAAAATGAACTGTAGGATTATTATTAGTAGGTCCTTCCATCCCCCATCCCTCCCCTCCCCTCCCCTCACGTCGTTTCGTTTCCTTCCAAGCTCCGGTTCCGGTTTCCACACCACTGACCACTGACCAGCGACCACCCAGGCCAGCCTCAGGCCGGCTTGAGTCGTGGACTCGAGTCGTGGGCCGTGGCCGGGGATGGCTAAATACACGGTAGACTTCGCTAAATACACGGTCAAATGAAGGCGCTAGTAATATTATGTATGTATGATTCTGTTATGGGCAGGACAGATCTGTGTAAGGCACTTGCCCTTCCCTACCTCTATTTAAGATCCAGTATGAGCATGGAGTATGCATGTTCCCAGTAGATAGTCCCTAGGGAACCCAGTGGCCATGCTATCTCCCTATCCAGTAGCTAGAGAAAGAGTAATAAGTGGGTGGAAAGAGTTCAGTGCTGCAGTACACCAAGCTGCCTAGCCCTGGGTATTATATGTAATCAGATGTATAAGCTATACTTGTTTTAATTTAGTGGTTTTTTTGACCGTGTATTTAGCGAAGTCTACCGTGTATTTAGCCATCCCCCCGTGGCCCATCCATGGCCCGTGGGGGCGGAGGGAGGGGGAAAGGAGACCGTTGGGATTTGCCGATGGCGAAAAACTAAACTAAACTAAAATAAATCTTCCTACTGGATCCTAGGTAGTTAGCACAAAGTAAGCGCAGTTTTTAGTGGTGGAAGGTTTGGACATGGTAGTTGAGCGGTTGAAGATTGCCTATTGGCCCCTTGGGCGGCGAGTGGAGAGTGGAGCGGATGGATGGATTTCATGGATGGATTTCATGGGTTCATGGGTTCATGGGGGTGGGAATGGATAAAAAGGGGGAACTGTGGATGGTGGGTATGTATGTATGTATGTATGTATGGCCCGTGGGGATAACTAGGCGTGGGAGACGCGATGATATGCCGAGAGGCTAGTTATCATACCGTCGCCAACGGCTGAGGGAGAGAAGAGCCGGGTTTTGTTCGAGGATTCAAGGTGGAGGTGGAGTGAAGGTGAAGGGTGTCGTGCTTTGTGGATGGATGGATGGACATGTGTGTGTGTGAATTATGGTCTTCAGTATCTACATTGGGTCGTCGACGGTGCTGTGTTCCTTTTGCTATGTATGTATGTATGTATGTATGTATGTATGTATGTATGTATGTATGTAGGTATACATGGGCAGGCAAGCAGGGAGGCGAGCTGCCGTGCGTGGAGCTCATTATGTATGCATGCATCGCGTCGATGTGTATGTGTAGTTATGTATGTAAAAAAGGAGTTGTGCGATGAGCAGTGCAATCATGCAAGGATGTTTCTATTTTGCTGACACTTGGCAGTATTAAATTTTCATGCCAATGTTTTTGCCCAGTATTGTAACACCAACACTTGGCATTTGATTCCCCTATATTTTAGTGTGTTTTTGCCAGCCAGCTGTCTCAATGCCCATTTCACCCAAAAATTCATCCAAGGAATCAATGTTTTTTTGATATAGTATTCTTCATGAGATTCTTCATTATATTCATTATTTTTCACTATATTTCAATGCCCCCTTGGATATTACATATAAAAAATGCCTGGTAACTCTGGAATTAATAGAAAATCATAGAAAATCACCCCTCTACCACAGAATCATCTAAAAACTTAGGAACTAAGAGCTGAGGCCTTATTCAGTGCTGCTGAGAGTCCAATTCTATAATTACCTTCTATAATGCTGGATGAAGCTGTTAAATGAGATCCTCAGCAGCCTCTCTATGTATACTACTAGTTATAATTTTGAGACTCACTATTCACTAATTAATGCCTATATCATGGGTGTCCTCTAGTCAATCAGCAGTTAAATCTTCAAGGTAGTAGTACACAGTCATTAGAGATTCCAACACCTCCCTCACCTCCAGCTTCTACTTTGCTAGTGCCCCTATCACCTCATAGATCTCCTCATTAATGTAGGTCTTGAATGTAGATTCATATAGCTTAAAGCTGCTATCTTTCCACATTCAGGACCAGGTATCCTAATGGTGATCCTCAATTACCTGTAGAATCATATACTATTTAAATATATGAGTATAGAGTAACTAATATTAGTAATAGAAGAGATAGATGCAATGTAATTCATCATCTACCTTCTAGAGTTTAATATTGTTATCTTCCTGTGCCCAGTTCAGCTGGCTAATAAGAAGCTGTTAAACTAGGTAAGGAAATTATCATAATTAGAGAATCTCAGTGGCAGCAGAGATGTGCTTTGTACAGAAATTATATATAGTCATCTCTGCCTTATAATCCCACAAGATAGCTGTATGAGATACATGCATATAGATCTCCTTGATACTTCAGTGCTGCATGGTCTGTTTATTATTCAGCTTTAGAGAGGCATGCTAGAATTTAATGAGATTCATAGAGATAACCTAGTAAATCAGATTTAATTAATATAGCTCAGTAAATTAATATAATTAATGACTAATCTGCAGTAGGAGATATGAGTAAGTGCAGGTATAGTTTGCTCATGCCTTCATTATATCAAATCACTTCTTTTTAATGTATTTCTTCATTTTCTCACTCCATACTGCCTGAATCACTTGATTAACTGATTCTTTACATCTAGTATGAGTTTGATGATATTTTAACACAGTAAGAAGATGATAGAGAGGCTCCTTATTCATTAGACTAATAAAATGTCTATTTAATGTCTGTTCTGAATGAATATGGCAGAGTAGGTAGGTAGGCTCAAATTCACCATCTAGAAGGCTGTAAAATACCTTATGAACAGCAGATTACTCACCTATATTAATATAGATAGTTAAATCAGTAAAAACACACAGTAAACAGGTAAAAATATATATAAATAGAATGATATTTACTAGTACTATCATCAGTAAGTATGTAGTAAAGTAACCATTGATTTCCACATCACCTTTTAATCTCCCAGAGGCATGCTACTATAATATTATTATCTTCCTGCTCAGTAAGGAAGTATGTCACTGAATGCTAGAAGTTATATTCATCACAAATCATAAGTATATATAGAAGCCACCCAAGCTTGTTAGTTTTATAAGTGGCATCCATGAGGGTAAGAAAGCCATGGCAGGTGAAAATTTGAAGGCATTTAGGGAGGGCAAAAACTAGAGTATTTAATTTCTCATCTGATTATTGATATCCCACAAATTAGTATGTAAATAACTGGAAATTCATAGAATAGAACATAAAACTCACCATCACACTCCTAAATTACATGAATCTCCTTTACTTTATACTCATTCTTCACTAACCACTTATAGGCCTTTAAATGCTGGTCCTGCCAGACATTATTTTAACATTCTAGAAGCTTCTCATCCTTATTCTCTACCTTATATGTAGCACCAGTGTTATGGTAGTCTTTCAGGTTGAGATAGGAACCACTATTAACATTAAGAAGCAGTTGATTTTTTGCCTGAATTATATTATACCTAACATGCAACACTTTATAACCTTTTCCTATCTCTTGCCCTGCAAGAATATATACAGCACTGTTCTTTTTTATTCAGTCAACATCCTGTAGTGTATGATAGTGCTCAGAGATCTAGCTGTTGCAGGAGGCCTCAATCATCTCATCTTCTATATAATAGACTGTTTTCATAGTCATTCTGCAGTTAATTGTGAATCAAGAGGATGTATGATACTAGTACTAAGAGACTTTTAACTGATAGTCCTTCTTCTGGTGCAATCAACAGTGAAAATACTCAGTAATTCAATCAGATAAGCAATTTTTCTTGTTGCTTATCCAGAAGTTATCAATATAAGACTAGTAGATAGAAAAGGAGGTAGTTGAAAGAGAAATTAATTTATAAAGTATAAAGAATCATTCTCTCATTACTTTAATATCTGCTGGCATGCTCAGTAGTGGCACAGCAGGTATTAAGCTGCAGGTGGAGGCAGGTGTAGAGGGTGTAGAGGCAGGTGTAGCAGGTTTAGAGGTATGAGAATTCATTATTATTAAATTTGATGATATCATAATATTATTGTTGAAAAAAACATGTAGATGGTGAGATATGGGAGAAGAATGATTCAGGAATGCATTTGGGAGCAAAACAATCAAAACATACCTAAAATTTGGTGGGTTAGTGTCTTGGTGGTTAAGCAAGCATACCTGACCCATACAAATGTATCAAAATTTTTTACTGCTAGGTGTCAGTAGAATAGAAACACCCAGCCATCCAATTCAAACTGTGGAAGCGTCCAGCACAGATACCGCATCCCCAGACTCCAGAGTTATCAGCGTCCACGCCGGGATCGAGCGAAGGACACAGCATCCACGGGCACCGCAATACGCCATGATACCGCCGTGGTTCCAAGCGAGCATGCGGTCTCCACTGGGGGCGTGTGATAGGCACTCTCTGTTCCTGGCTGACGGGATTCTGGTCTCTTTTATTATTATTGTTTGGCTTCGTGCTGTGCAGTACTTTTCTCCCTCTTTTTTACTTTGCATGTACATTATTCTATACTTCTTAGTCCGAGGAGAGGCATTTTCTATGTAGTTATTTAGACCAGGACCGTCGGAAGAAAAAAGAAAAACGAGCAGAAAACAGCAGCTGCCTCGGAAAGGATGCTAGCGGTATTTACGGTATGGGGGAACAGTCCAGGAGACATGCCAGCCGATTGGCGGGGCAGGAAGAGCGGTATTTACGGCTGTATTTGCAAAAGCGGCGGGCAGCCGTGTTTTTGCAGTTCCCGCCGTGTGCGTCAGTCCATCTTGTTCTTTCCTCGCTGTCTTCAGCCTCCAGGTCTCTTCTCTTCTCTTCTCTTCTCTTCAGGTTGATATATGATGGCTGCTGGAGTCTGGCTTCTCTCCTTTCTCAATCCCTCGTTTGGTCTCCTCTGTTTGCTGGCATACAAGGCTGGAAAGTAGTCTCCCTAGTAGATCTGCCATCTTATTATATTACCCGTCCTCTCCTTTTCTCCCCAGGTTTAGCCCGATCAGATCCTCCCTCTCCCGTCGCTGCTCTGTGTGTCCGCGACCATCGTTGGCTTCCATATATTCGTTGATATTACTACTCGCGTTGTTGCTGGTCTGCGCTCTCTGCGGCTTCACGTGCTTGGGCTGTTGTCCGCATCCATCCCCATCATCTTCCTCCTCTTCTCGCCTCACGCCCGACACCAATTGACTCCGCTACTCCTCCACCCTCGACCTATATCTCCGTTCATTATATCTCTAGCCACAGACCACCAATTGGGCGGCCCCCCTCGCTCGTTCTCTCACCCCCGGGCTCGCTGCTCGTGGCTTCTGGGGATACCCTCAAGGGGTCCTGGCTCCCGGCTCTTGGCTCCTGGCTCCTGGCTCCTGGTTCCTTTTGACAAGGAAAATAGATGAGACTAGGGTGCTTTCATATATCCCTCCGTCGCTCCCTCTGCCGCCCTCTCCCCAGTCCTGGCTGAATGCGGAGAGTGGTCTTCTACACGCCCCCGTGTCATGTTCGACCGTGTCTCCTTCCACCAACACGCGCCTAATAATCCGTCCATCTCCTCTCCTCTGCCATGGTATAACAACCAGGCCTGTGACCAGCCACCGCCAATGTCGTCTTCTCCCGCCTACGCTGATATCCCCTCTGTCGCCCGCTCGCGAACTGTCACCCACAGCCCTAGGCGCCTCTCCGTGTTTGGTGGTCGCTCTCGAAGCAACACGGCCACTTCCAGCTCCTCCTCCTACAAGTCTCCTGCCTCGTCTATGACCAGTGTTGAGGCCTCCTCCCAGAGATCATCCCAGGACGACCGAACCCTCTCCAACCCCGTTGCCCCTGCTGACAAACAAGACGGCGCTGCAAAGTCTCTCCTGTCGCGTGGGAGTCGCATCCTCAGGCGCCAGGGAAGCAAGTTTAGCATATCCTCAAACTTGACGTTGGAAGAAGAAGACGAGATGACTAGAGGGAATCACCACGCGAGCCATTCGTCGAGGGACAAGCTCGACGGGCTGGGGATATTCTATCGCAGTCATAGAGCGCGACATAGCGATATGCGTGAGTTTTTTTCTTTTTTTACTATATAAAAAGACAATGATAATGAAGCTCAGCTAACCGAAATCGTACCGTAGATGACCTCCTGAAGAAGAATATCTCCGACCCATTCGATTTCCAACACGTTACACATACTAGCCAGAGCCAATTACCTCCCTTGGATAACTCGCACCTAAACGATATAGCCACGGAATTCTCCGTTATTCGAGCCTCTCAGCGCCCAGGTGCTGAATTGAAAGGAATTAGGGCGGAAAATTTGCATTTCCAGAATTTCTCGTCGGATGACATCTCCGCCAGCTCGCCGCCTGATTCGAGATCTCTATATACGCGCAGCCCTCCACGGTCACCTGATGCACGCACTTCACCCAAGTCCCCTAACAGGTTGGTATCGGGTCGAAATTCGCGATCAGTAGAGAACTTTTCTCGACCAGGATCGCGCTTATCGAGACAGAAATCGTCATCGCCGTCAATTATCCCTCCTCCACGAACATCTTCCAAGCTCGCAACTCCTGATATCCCGGAACCATCTCCTCAGACTATTGACGCGTTGCTTGGACTTCATGCTACAACTCCGGACAGTTTGTACGACGATAGAATTGAGTCGCCTCTACCGAAACTAGATCTTCCCTGTGTTTTCCCTGAGGTTGGGAGTGCGCTTACCACTGAAGGCGACACTGCCAAAGCCCTCTCACCGCCGCCCACTGCCACTAGCCATTCTTTCGACCTTGCAGACGTCCCAGAGGAGGAAGAACCTGCCCCACCAAAGACTGATGATGCCCCAAGCGCCGTTTCTCCGCCAGCGCCCGCTGGACCATTCCGCTTTGGCCAGTCCACACCTCGGGTTAAGCTGGATAAACCATTGCCAGCAGTACCTTTGTTCACTGACGATATCCCTGGCCCAGAGGCCCTCGGTTCACCTACCAT
This sequence comes from Onygenales sp. PD_10, assembly GCA_032988465.1. Lineage (NCBI taxonomy): Eukaryota > Fungi > Ascomycota > Eurotiomycetes > Onygenales > Onygenales sp. PD_10. The sequence goes on along the minus strand of JANTQH010000071.1, from coordinate 161,222 downwards.
TCCAACCAACTGGACCCGTGGAGATTTCCCAAGTCGGGAGAGGAAGAAACGGCAGTCGATCATTCCACGACCGGCAGATGATTTGTCTTGGGAGGATGACATTGACTACTGTTATGAGCATGCTGCTGAATCAGACTCGAATTTCGACTGGCAACGGACGTCCTTCGAGGAGCCTGAACTGAGATCAAGACTTGGAAATATAACCATTGAGGAAGTTCCCGAGGCTGAGGAACCCCAGCAGGAAGATCGCCAAAAATCTCCCCCGCAAGCTGAACCCGAAACGGACAAGCCTATCGAAGACGCGCCCAAGCATGAAGCTGAACAAATTGATGAGACTATTGTCCACTTCGGTCCAGCCTCGGCACCAGTAATCTCATCTCCAAAGGAAGATGTCAGTGCCGTGGCCAGGAAGAGTGCTTCCGATTGTATTCCGCACGACATTTTACGCCAAAGTGGCTACTTCAAGCCTGATCACATCCCGATACTGTCCGCCCCCTTCGACGATGATGCCTATGGTGGCTTAATCCCCACCGAACATGGATATGAAGGCCATTTCCCATTCTACCCCCAAGTAGACGAGCAATTCGATTCTTCCCGGGATAGCTGCTCTCCAATCAGCAAATGCAATTCGCAGGAAAGCATTATTCTTTCACGAGCAGCATCAATTGCTCGAAAGCATCGTTCTTCCTTGTCTTTTACAAGCGTCCCTGAGTTGGTGCATAGCTCTAACTGCAGTCATGAAGCCGTGGACCGCGATTCGATGTCCTCTGCTGGTGACCGGAGTAAACAAAACTTTCCAGGGACTTGTACTTCGCGCCCGCCTTCCACCACTGCCCACCAACGAAGCAAAAGCCTAGCTCGTGAGTTGCAGCGTCCAGTGCCCATTATTTGCTCGAATTTGCCAGACGAACATTCGGATGTTTCTCCACTGGCGATGACGCCGTTGCACGACCGCTCCAAATCCGTATCTGCTCTCGATATGCACGAGTCAAGCATGAAGGCCAAGGCCCCCGAAACTCGCAAGCGCTCTGCCACCATTACTCGTGGGCCTAGTGGTCGCAAAGGACGCAAATCATATTCCCTATTCCCTACCGCTGCACCAGCAGCTCCCGCTTCTGCACCTGTCTCGCGATAAACACATTCTACCCCCAGCCCATATACCTTTGCTTCCTTATTTCCATCGGATCTTGACATATTCCCACCACATCATCTATCCAACATGCATTCCTTTCTACGAACAAAAAAATTTGTACCCTAGATAGACCGCACTTGAGTTTTCTTATGCCGCCCTCAAAAGTTGATGTAACATCAAAACTCGGCCGCTTTTATCGTTCGCATGCTTTTTGTCTGTTGTCCCTGACCTTACGACCGTTTGATTTTACCTCATCTTTTGCATCATCCCCCAACCCCGGATAATATTCGTTTACCATGGCAAAACCCCTCGTTGAACATCGCATCGCACGTTTTCTTTATGAACGCTACGAATTTCTGACATTTTATATATCTACCCAAACATTGCTATTTACTCATTCGCATAAACCAGCCCATCTCACCATTCTGGTAATGTTTTTTGTCTATTCAGTTCTTCTCGCCACCAAAAACTGGCAGTCCCCTCTCTATTTATTTCTGGGGACTCAAATGCATACATTGTCTGACCGACAGAAAAAAAACTTTCTTTACTTACAGTATCTTTCTCTCCATTTTCCCGCCAACTACTTACACCCAAACCTTATCTAGCAACATTGCCGATGTTTTTCATTTCGTCTAACATCCCCGTTTCCCTTCACACCCGGGCTGGATATTTGCTATCGGTAAACAAACCATTCTCTTCACCCTTCCCTCTATACATCAAATGGTCAGTTGGTCAGGCATACACATATACATACATACCTCATTTTCGTCCCTTTCCTTGTTCTGATTTTGCTTTTACTTTCCTTTTGCGTTTCGTTCCTTTCATCGTCTCTCGCTCGAACTACATTTATCATCGGTGTTTGTGTTCTTACTATTTATCGCGCGTTGTGTGGCGGCGGTGGCGGTGGCGGTGGCGGTGGCTCTTTTGTCGTTTTTCTGTCTCTCACTCTTTTTTTTTAGGCAGGTTGTGCTTTTGTTTTTTGTTTGTTTGTTACATATACTGTTTGTTTGGATGGGCATAATTTCAAGGCAAGGCAAGGCAAGGTAGGAAGGGCATGAAGGGAGATAAGGGGTATTTGTTTTATTATTTATTATTATAGCTATAGGTTACATATATATGGGATTATTTTATATACAAACAAAAAGACATGAGATGGAATGGAATAGATAATTAGGACAGGGAAAATTAACTATAGAGATACTTTTTTCCCCTCTACTTAAATTCTTTACATAGAAACTATGCATGCACACTATCTAGATATTTAGTCTGGATCAAGATTGAGTAAGGAAGAAAGGAGAAAAAGCTTTGCAATGTTTTATATACTTACTTACTTTACCTACATCCACACTTACTCCTCTTTTCCTTTTAATATCCTTTCTCATCCCTTCCATCAATCATCCTCTTTCTTCCCATGTCAGGTTTCATTATGTTATGTTAACTACTCCCTCCCTCCTTACCTTCACCTTTACTTTTTTATATAGCTAGGCCCTCCCTTCATCTGGATAAAGGCACTGCGGTTAGTTACATAGTAGGGAGATAGTAGATATAGATATAGTCTTACGATTAAGATGTAGTGTAGTTCGGTGAAGTAATAACCCTCCCTTGCAGTAGGAACTACTACTTGCTATGTTCTGCTGCTAATGTATGGATGTCTCATGGTGCTGATGGGGTTGGTAAGTAGTAAATTCAGTTAGGAATCTTCTGGGTGGGTTGGGAGTTAGGTAGGCTGAGGAGAAGGGAGAGAGAGAGGGGAAGAAAAGGAAAGGATAGGTAGGTAGGTATGTAGGTAGGTAGGTAGGGTTCTATTTAAGGGTGTTTTCTGTTGTCTTGTCTTGCTTGTTAAGGTTGAGATTAGGGTAGGGAGGGGTGTTGGGAAGCTTATTTTTTAGGCTATTATGGCACCCCAGGGCGCAGGGGGGATCAGAGGTTTCCTACCCAGACTCCTGAGGAACGAAGCAAAAGCCCTTCTCAGCTACCTATATCTAAAGCTCAAAATCGTGATGCTGAAAAGGTCTCCTCTTATTTTTTATCTGGTAGGTGTGTCATTAATTAATGCCCTTGAAAAACAAATGGGATGACGACAGTTTCATTCAATTGGCCCTAATGAATGAATAATGGTCCCCCTTTCGTCCCTTTACGCCCCATTCTCTTCATCCAGAATAACTTCCATCAAGCCCTCACAAATCCCCTTTTCCTCCCATGGATCACGCACGATTTTGAACTCGTTTTCGCGAATCTCTAGAGTCGCAGCTTCGGAGCCGTATAGCGGCCAATCGGGTGTCTCTGGCGGAGTTGGGAGTTCAGCATCCTCTGCAGAGACGAAGTTTCGAAGGTAGGATTGGCTTTGCAGGGCGACTGTTTCGTTGTGCAGGGGTGTCAGTGTTGAGTTTATATGGAGGAGGTCTGGTTTTTGGGACAAGTTAATAAGCCATGTCGTATAACTACTATGTGTGAATGGTGCTGACTTACAATACATGTCAAATCCATGAGTTGCCGGAGGCGCACTGAGAAAATATCTCCTCCCCTTCCCGATCTTCGCGTAAGCACGGGCAATGTTCTCGGAAGTACAGGCAAAAAGCACAGAAGTCGTCCAATCCCAGGCTAATTTCTCTGGTGGTTCGTCATCCTTCAGTGGGAACAAGTCTTGGATTCTTTTGATAGTCTCGATGCTTGCGCTGGGGAATACTCTCTTGACAATCGTCGGGAAATTCTCTGGCATGTTCTCGTCGGAGGAAAGACCCTGGCCTTCGTTCAGCGTGTTGGATGCAATTACTGACTCGACCTTTTTGTTGAAACAGCCCTTCTCTAAAAGTACCTGTGGGGCATCCGGAACATATGAGCCATCGACGAGGGGAGCGAATCCTATGCCTGGCCCAAACGAGCCGCCTCCACTGTCGCTCTTCACCTCGCTGATAAGGTGATGGTTTATGGCTTCAAGCTCGGCTTCCGGGACTGCACGAAGACAGGCTAGAGAGGTGCAGTTCGTTGCGTCGAGAACGGCTTCGTACACTTCTTGGCGGCGAGTAGTGACGTTGCGGCGTGGGAGGAGAGCCGGTGATGATATGATCGCCTACGATTTTGATTTTCCGTTAGAGAATGTCAGGTTTGGTTTGTAGAACCTACAGACCTTGGAAAAAGGCAGTGAACCCCGTCCACCGTTCCCGGTTAGCATCATGTTAATAATAGCAGCGCCGGAACTTTGACCAAACACGGTTATGTGATCAGGGTCTCCGCCGAACCGTTCAATGTACTTTTTGGTCCATTCTACTGCCGCTACAGAATCATGAAGACCGATATTTGCATCCATGTCCTCGTACGGAGAAGAGGTCCAACCGAATAATCCTAGGCTGTCCATTTGGTATTAGTTGTGATGCTTGCGATAATGACGGAAAAAGCGTAGAAATCCTACCGGTAGTTGTGTGACACGAAGATAAAATTTTCCTCTGGACTCTTGATGCCGTCAAACAATCCAATAGAGTCGAGGCTAGCATAAAACAAATCCTTGCTCCCAAATGAATAAGCGCTGCCGGATATTTGATGAATCACCGGAACATTATCTCCTGGCTTCACACCCTCTGGAACTCTGACATTCAGATACAAGCAATCCTCTGTGCCCCAGTGTGTTCCGTTGATCCCAGGGAAGGGGACGTATTTATTCGCACTGCTGACACAATCTGGGGTGGGATTCATCACGCCGTCTTGGACACCATGTTGTCGAGGGGGTGGTGTTTTCGGATTCCGAAAACGTAGATCGCCAATCGGGGGCTGGGCAAATCGGATATTATTATAATTTCCTAGTTTTACCCCAGAGGCAGTGGTATTAATGAACGTGGGTGCGTGAATAGCATATCCAAGATCGATATTTGGGAATTTAGCAGAATCCTCTATCGGCGAAGCATTCGCAGAAGAAAGAGATTGTAGGGAGAGAAACAAGGGAAGCGGTGATAAGATCGACGAGAAGAGCATTGTCAGAGTGTTCATGGGCGTGGATTGGAAAGATTACTCGATGGAGTCAATGCCTCAAATTTCAGGTGATAGAATATATTCCTCTCTCATCGATACTTGGTGGGTTTGGAGGAATTTTATATTCCAAACTGGAGAGCAAAAGGCTACTACCATTAAGGTTGAAAGTAACCAGAAAAAGAAATCGAGGCCTCGTTTAGATCCCCCGTGAAGCGGGATCTACGATTAGCCCGTGCTCGTATTCTCCAGTAGATATCAAATGGAACTTTAGCAAGGCATTTTTGACAGTGCTCCTCGATGACATGTCAAGCACCCTTCCTCGTTTATTGCGCGGCAACGCTGAAAGGCCCAGGAAGGGCCAACCGTTTTTTGTCCTGGAAGTTAGTGGCCCAGTTAAGGTTTAAATCTTGGCTTGGCCAGCAAAAACGCGTTCGCGGACCAGGTAAAGGAAAGCATCATTGTAAGGCTGAACAGAGGACGTGGCTCTGGTGATGGTTTGATGCCATTGGAATTCCCAAGGGAAATTCAGGGGCAAATGGAAGAAGCAGAAACCATATCACGTGATGAGACCGGAAATGATTAGTCATATGCGAAGACGAGGTATTTCCTCTTTAGTACTAGCGCAGCTGAGCAAGAACGGCATGTTTGTCATGTTTGTCTGCAGAGCCCCTGTTCGTGACGACAGCGATCTACTGTCGGCATCCAGCTCACGACAACAACTCAGGAGACTTGCGAGGCAGAGACAAAAATGGCCTGCAGGAGAATTCAAATTGCCCTATTGGTGCATTCATCAGTGCTGGAAAATACGAGGTCCGATTTCATCGGGACCGGGCTGCCCAAGTTTTTCTCGAATCCATAGAGCATTGCCCCTTTCGAACGATTCAAAATAATTCCCTGTTCCTCCATACTCTCGCTCCGGTCCTATGTTGAGGTCTCTTGGGGTTAATATCCACTTGTCTTGTTCTTGATAATTGGCTTGCTCGTTCTCGTTCTCGGCTCTTATCTAGGTGAGGCTAGTTGTGCACTTTCAACGCTGCCAAATACAACCTCCGATCACCCATAATGGACCGCCGCATCGTCAAAAATCAGTTAATCTTCCGTCTAAACGAACCAAATAAGCCCCTGCGGCAACCTAAGGGAGAGAGCAACCTATCAAAAGAACCCATTTACCATGCTCGGCGCCCTCATCGCAAATCGAGGACTGGCTGCGCGAACTGCCGAAAGCGACGAATAAAGGTACGTTCCGGGGCTTATTATTGGCTTTGGCACCAAATCAAGCCTGTCTAGAGGTAACTTTAACATTGATCTAATGAGACATCTTGGTCCTAGTGTGATGAGACAAAGCCCAACTGCCGAAAATGCCAGACACATGGAATATCCTGTGATTACGTCGCGCTACAAGTGCAATCCAAGCAGACAAATCCTTGCCAAGCAGTGACTGAAGCTGGCCTCAGGCCCTCATCCATTCAATTTTCCATGTCTATTACCGAACTAGCGGATAGGATTGATCATGTCCTAACTCTTAATCCATCCGATGAGCATCCTTTTCCTGGAGTGACAAAATCAACCCATTACAAAACAGTAGCTTCTCTTCATCACTTTATTGCCATGGCTGCAGAAGCTACAACCATGTCTGATGCACAAAGATCAGTTATGACTGGTGACATGATGCGGCTCGCTTTCCAGGTGCAATTTGCCCCTTCTTTGCCCCATATTCCTCCTTTTGTAGCCAACGACTGATGCGTATTTGGCATTAGACTCCCTACCTAATGCACGCTGTGCTTGGAGCATCCACAACACATTTCAAACATCAACTCCCACACGACTCTTCGTATAACATGTCCGAGGCCATCCACTGGCAATGTGCAATCCGATCCTACACACGAGAAATCGTGAAACCAATCGACGAGCACAGCATGGATCCCCTCATGTCAACCTGCATGATGCTGAGTTTGCTCTCATTTACAACATACGAGTATCCCCCATCAGAATCCTGGGTCTTTTCTTCTGACCCCAACGCGCTTAATTGGCTACTAGTCCAATCGGGGCTTCGGTTCATCCTTGGCTCCCTCTCCATGGAGCAAAAGAGCAAAAGCATCTGGGTCCCCATGTTCCTCGAGTCGGACGACGAACATCAAACCTTCAACAATTATTCCCCAGGCTTCGAGGGCCTGCACCCGGGCCTCGCGGAGCTATGCGAGATCGAGGAAACAACCACAGGGTCTACCAATCCATACCACTGGCCTCTTCGAATGCTCAGCCCAATGTTACCGCTTCAACCGAATAAATACTCTTATTCGAAGTTGATCACTTTTATCGGGAGGCTGATGCCGCCTTATACCGACCTGCTACTGAAGAAGGACCCCAGAGCGCTGCTTATATTGAGCTACTGGCTCGCGAAAATGTGCGAAGAGAAGCAGTGGTGGCTTTACGCTAGGGTCCACTCCGAATGCGTCGCAATATGCTTGTATCTGGAATATACTAGTCAAGACCCTCGGATTTTGGATCTTCTTCGCTATCCCGCGGAAAGGTGCGGGTATGAGCTGAACCTGGTCTATGAACAGGGGGCGTTTCCAGAAAACACGGATATTTTTGGGTTATTCTGAGTGATTTGAGGAGATCGATTTTGAATTTCTATCGCCAGTTCTAATAAATTGTCTACTTTAGCAAGAATCTTGCCACCTCCACTACAAAAAAAGGAAATACATTCGACCTTTCCTCAGAACATCCACAACCAAAGTTCACCACCGATAAACGCGAATTATCCTACCTATCCAGCCCCAACTAGCTAAACCTCCTCAACATTCCCAACCCTCAATCCAACCCTCATCATCCCCTTCCCACCCCTATTCGCCCTCGCAAAATACGGCACAAACCTCAAACTCTCTCTCCTCCCCTTCTCGACCTTCAACCCAAACCCAGACCTCCACCCGGCACCATCCTCCTTCAAAAACATCGCCCCATCCTTCACCGTAATCGCCACATAATTCTCCTCCGTCTTCTCCTCCCCCTCTGGAGACGCTGAAGCCGGATGCTCCAACCCCGTCCCCGCCGTCTCGAGCAGCGGAACAGACGTGTCGAGAACGACGGATTTGAAGTGGTCGGTTACCCAGGTGTTATCGACGTCTTCGAGGCAGTAGATGATGGGGCCGCGGGCGACGGCGGCGATTTGCTGGTTGGTGGATGGGTGTGGGGCGAGGAGGCGAGGGGTTAGCGGGATTGAGAGGGTGAAGGTTGGGTTTGTGGAGAGGTAGGAGGGCGGGAGGGTTAGGTAGCCGCGTTGGAGGGTGGTGGAGGGGGGAGGCGGGGTTATCTGTTTGGTATTTTGTTAGCTGATGTTATATGGTATTGCTTGATGGGAGTTTCGGAGGAATGATGTTGGGAGGGCGGGGGAAGGGAAAGGGAAAGATCTATGTATTACCTCGAACTTCTCGGCCCATTGTGGGATTCGGAGACGGATCGTCACATCGATATCCTGTGCGCCTGTGATTTCAAATTCCATATCGCCGCCCCACGGCCAATTTCCGCGTTGCGTCAATTGTATCTGTTTCCCATCAACTTCGCAGGCCAATGTAGCCGCCGTATAAAGGTGGACATTAATGTCCACGCTTTTCTCGTGCGTTTGTTTCTGCGTCCATATATACCCGCCGAGATAACCTAGTACTCTGGAAACATTTGGGGGACAGCAGGAAACCTGAAACCAGTCTTCTCTCTTGGAAGGATGGCCTGGGCTAGATGCGAGCTGGTTTACATATGTGAATGATGCCCCGTCAAGACTCATCCCCGTCAGCACGGCGTTGTAAAGACACAGTTCGAGAATATCGGCGTATTTCGAATCCAGATCCAGCTAGACGAATATCAGTATTAGAAAGCAAAGAAGGTAATGGAACGGAATGTGTACATACCTGCAACATTCTCTCAGCCAACATCATAACCCCAATGGATGCACATGTCTCCGCATAGCAGCCACCTTCATCACTACCCTGGGGCAGGAAATAATCGATCCCGAATCCCTCCCATTGCTTCATCGCCCCAACCCCGCCAGTGAGATACATCTTCTTATCAACCATGTTATCCCAAAGCCTGTGCAAAGAGCCTATATACCTTTGCCCAAAAGACGCCCGGTCAATCAACGCCAGATCCGCCACGGCGGTGAGAAGATACATTGCCCGCACCGAATGGCCTTCTATCGTCTCTTGCTCAAGAATCGGCTTATGTGCTTGCTGGTACCTGGAAAGACAAATCTCAAGGGGTCAGATAGGAGTCGTTTTCTCTTTCTCCCATTGTACATACTTTTGCTTTTCTAAAAAAAAAACAAAATGAACAGGGCTAGTTAACTCACCAATAGCTCCTCCTCTGTGGGAAATAATGCGGCATCTCATTCTCCCTCTCACCACGCTTTTCAGCCTCAACATCATAATAATGTCTCCCATCAACGCCCGTCGGATTCCCTCTCTCTTCAAGGAAATACCGCGCGAGTTCCAAACTTTTTGTATCCCCCGTCACCCGCCACAGACGGAGGAGGGCAAGTTCTATCTCCGGATGACCGGGGTATCCATGTAACTGGTCCGGACCCGGACCAAACGTGTGATGCAAGTAATGCACGTATTTCACTATGGGATCCAGTAGATCGTTATTCTGGAAATGCTCGTGGTGGATGAGAGCGGCTTCGATTAGATGGCCGGCATTATACCTAAAGTATTTCAGAGTCAATACCAACCACACTCAGTACCTTTTCCAACCCTCTCCAAATTAGATTTTTATATAAAATATAACAACTCACAACTCATGCAAATCCCTCAAATTCCTAAACCTCCCTTCCGGCTCAACCACAGAAAAATGAACATTCAAATACCCATCTTCCCCCTGCGCGGCACGGATCTTCCCAACCAACTCCTCAACCGCGCCACGCATCTCCGGCTCATCCTTTTCAGCAAGATAGTAACAAACGCTCTCGATCCATTTTGCTACATCCGAGTCCCAGAACAGATGGTTGGGCACGGGCCAGATGGCTGGCTCCTCGTCGTAGGTTGGGTGCCAGGCTAGATCGAAGGCGTTGTAGCGGCCTGTCTTGCGCAGGATGGAGAGCTGGGTTTGTAGCGTTGTTGAGCGGATGGTTTGGCGGCGGCGAGCCCAGAAGGAGTGCGGGTGGAAGGTTGTTTGGGGGAAGGTGAATTGGGGGTTTGAGCGGGTGCTGGTGAGGAGGGGGTTTGGGTCGGTCATGGTTTCGTTGGGGCAAAATTGGTTTTTTTATCTGAGGGGGATGGATGGAGAGGGGATGGAAGGGGGGTTAAATCATGACCCCTCACCGAAATTTCCTGGTATATATTTTAAAAGAAATAAATTCAATTGAAATCTTGCTTGCGGTGTAACTAATAAACTGGAGCTTACTATCACTCAATGCTCCAAAAGAAATCTCCATCTGGCAAAGTATTCTCATTGGAGCTTCCCCCCCCCTTCCCTCGTCATTGCAGACCAGCTGCTGGGAATTGTTTTCTTCTCTTCCTCACACGTGGTTGCTCCAGGCGGTGCCGGGTCGGGAGTGTGGAGTGCCGAGCGAGGGGAGCCGGCTGGCCGAAAATACGGAGCCGAGTTCGCGCTTGGCATTCCCCCTTTTGCCGAATCCCGAGCTTTCGGGTTCGGATGTGTGGAGTGAGTTCGCCTCCCTTTTGTTCCCCGCATGTTGTTGTGGGATGATTGGCGGAGGAAGTTGGTTTCTCCACCTCCAACAATGGCAGCTTTCTTTTTTCTGCTCGTGCTGTGCCGGTTTTTTTTCTGATTCTATCTTGAAGGCTATGTATATGTATTGTGATGGTTCTTGATCCCCGTAGAAACGCATATATGCGGAAGAATTATAGTTAGGAGCTCGGGTATCATAATTTCACAGCCAACAAACTCGCTATGTAGGATCCTTAGTACTGTCAGCGCTTCAAGCAAGAAGCATGAGGCATTGTACAATTTCGTGCTTCCTTGCGCAGGCAAAAACAAATAACTATATACCCCCCAATCAATACTATACATCCATAGCAATCAATCTATACCTTCTCAATCATCGAACTCTGACCCTCTGACTTCGACGACGCTCTGTTCTCAACATCACCCTCTGAAAAATTCCCCCCAGCCAACGCCTTCATCTCGACCTTTTCTGCGTCTGTCTCCCTTTCACCTGCCTCGACATTGTCCACCTCCCCGAAGATCTTATCCATCCGTTCAAGCGAGATACCTTTCGTTTCCGGGAGGATGATAATGACAGAGATCTGGTAGAGAAAATCACATAATTGTGTCAGACGACTAGAAACTTTTGATGCAAGTGTTATGTGGAAAAGAAGGGGCTGGAAATGACTCACCAATGCAAGAGAATTGAGACCGAATAGCAGCCAGTAGCTAAGGCCACCAACCTGCTCATTGAAACGCGGCCAGGGTTGTGTGATCGCGAGCAGACATGCTGTCTGTCCAAGCATAGATAGACCAAAGGCTTTGTCGCGGACGTGTTGAGGGAAGATCTCTGATGCGACGACGGGTGCGATGGGTCCATTGGAGAAGCAGTATGCTAGTCCGACAATGAACAACATTGCTACTTCAACCACCGCAGCCGCTTTGTTCCTAATATCTCAGTGTCAGATTTTGTTGTTCAACAGATTTTAAGATGGAAATAAAGAGACGCACTTATTATCCGGGAATGCGGTAGTTAGCGAGGATAGGATGAGCAATGCTGCCGATTGAATGGCAAAGCCCACGATCAAAAGAGTTTTCCGTCCATATCTATCCACTGTAAATGTGTTTACCAAGACAATAAATAGTTGCAAAACAGACTGGATCCCGTTGATAGCTAGAGCCTGGCCACCGGACGCCCATCCGAGACTTTGGTAGATCAAAACGGCATACCTTGAAACGGGTTAGCTAAGAAGGATAAATTCCGAGGAAATTAGTTACGGACATAGTGAGCGCAGCGATACCACCAAATTGCTGCAGCGAAGTCGCATATAATCCATATAGGAGACGCTTTCGAAGGGGGGCGCTTTTCAGGATGCCTAGATAACCCGGTGTATGGTTGCGGCGGAATTCTCTTGAAGCTACCATTTCGTGAAACTCAGTACGGACATGCTCGTCATGGGGGTCGCCGGATCTGAGCTTTGCTAAGATTGTTAGAGCGCGTTGGGGATCATCCGGATACTTCTCTAGAAGATATCGTGGACTCTCGGGATACCAGAAGGAGAGGATAAGAAACATCAGTCCGATGGGGATCTGAATTGCATTTGAGACCCGCCATGCGATGTTATAGGGCGATCGGTGGAATGACATGCCCTAAAAAAATAAAAAAATAAGTATCGTGTCCACAGAAGTCATCGGAGAGAAGTAGGATCTGGGTGTGTATATACTCACATATCCAGACCAAAATGCAATCAGAGTTCCAAGTTGATATCCAAATTGCGCAACTGTTCCGACGAAACTACCCCGTAGCTTCTTTGGCGCGCATTCCGCTACATACAAACTTGTGGCAATATAGTTGCAACCAAATCCGAGACCACTATACAAGTCAGAGCCGAGACAATGTTAATGAGTTACGCACAAACAAGGATTGGGATTGGTTCATACGTGAGGAGACGGCCGAATATTAGTACACCAAATGTGTTCGGGACAACTTGGACGACACTGTTTAATATTAGCTGATCTGATGATTTCCCTTTTTTCAACCCTGAGGCGTACGCACACTCCAATTATCATAACTGTAATCGAAACCCGGAGCGCCCAAAGCCGTCCCAGTTTATTTGCTAGTGTGCCTCCAATAGCGAGCTGTGCGAGACCTATAAGCATCATTGTTAGGGCGTGGGCTCGGAGGATTGAACGCATTAAGATACTATATGGAGATGAGTGAAAGGGGGGAGCGTACCAGTTGTGGCCCACGGTATTGTTGCCACAATCCCGCTTCTATTGGCATCAATATCGTAGTAGTCTATAAATTGCTTGTCGGCCAGAATAACAGTCATGATTCCTGATTCTGTGCGTCAGTAGACCGCCAGCAATTGGAAACGAAACCAAAGGTTCATGTGCAGAAGAAAACCGAGAATAATACAGACCTGCATCATAGCCATTGAAACAGGCAGACCACACCAGCTGGATGGATTTCGGTGTTAGACAGCCTCAATACAATAACACATCGAGGTATAGGTATGACAATGCTTACCCCATACAGCAGGAGGGCTGCATATCGGTCACTGGGAGGGAGAAAGGTATCAATTATCCCCATGACTCCCACTGCCTTGAACCAGCAGTCCAAAAATGTAGTAAGACTTAAAATGGAACTGCCAAAGAAAAATAAAAGCGAACGTAGAGTGAATGCAAAAAGGAAATATTGGACCCGTAACTATGGGACAAGCATGATATATGTATGCCCCCGAGCTGTCATTGCTGGGGTGGGAAAAACCGCCGATGATCTCTCCACACAAGATTCCTGGGGTTGACAGGGTTGAGCTTCTCGGGAACGTGGAGTGTGGAGTGTGGAGTATGGAATGATGAAGGAAAACACAGGCCCGAATATTATTAGCGTTGGTGTGCATTTATTATTCCAACGTCCGGAATCTGGGTGCAGGTAAGGTTTCCACTAAGCATTTTGGGATAAGTACTCCGTAGCCTTTGAATATTGGGATGGATCAAGCAGGCGAACCCACTTTTATTAGCCTCACAATGTCTGAAATCATTTGTGGAATATGCCAAAAATCTCGGAAGTAGCTAACCGCAATTATGTTGGTATCCAGTCTCCCGACCGATCAAAAAATGAATCAATTCCCTCTCCATCCTCCATATTCGAAGAGGAGGAGAGCGTATAATCACTTCTTTTACCAATCATACCTCATATTTATTCGTGAGGGACGAGAGAATTCGAATATATCGCAGAGAAATGCCCCAATGCGACATCTCCCCAAGAATCTTCCGTCCTTCCTGAAGAGCCCTTCGCGGACCTTTTGGCCCTGAAATATTCCCAATCCCGGTAATGGTAGCTTTCATGCTTGCACCGTCCTTGACATATAACTGCACTAGCTCATCATCGGTAGGGCGGTCGAGACGAATGGATGTTGGCATAGCTGAGTCTGAGCTCGCCGGGGATGATTCTCGCCCGTTGTGATTTTCTCTGTTGATTTGTTGAGAGAAAGACCCGTACGCCCAGATAGCAAGTGTTGAAAGAAACACATTGGTTGCCTCATAGAAGGCTCCAGTGGAGTAACGTCGGATATGCCAAAAGCCAACTCCCGCGTGTATCATAGCTAGTCTTGCCTTATATTGGTCCTCTGTTGCCCATTGCCGTATGTGTTGGCGATCAGACCTGACATCTTCTTCTCTCCGAGATGGGTCTCTCCCTGCCATGAATAGGGCAAGACGTAGAATATGATCGTATGGTGTTAACAGAACTATTCTGGCAAAATGTAAATGGTGGACGGTTGGGTTCTCTGTCCCCGAACTCGCAATAATACTCATTGCTCTCCAATGAAGAACCTTAAGTAGTCTTAGAATTAGCACGGACCAACCACTGATAGAGTATAAGAAGCAGGGTAAAAATATCAGTTATCTTACATCAATCACATCGCAACTAGCATTTCTCCATTTTTCATATAGAGGATCTCTAAATAATGATTCCCTCCATGTCATCGCAGATGAATCGATCCGTTCGGCTGTTGGGGACCAACTCAACAGAGGTCGCTGAAGTGAATGTCCGATTTGCCAGAGTTGCCGGTATAAGCCATGGATGAGGCATATCTTAGCAAATTCCCCAGTCTGTGTCGGGAGCCTCTTTTCCATGAAAAGAATCTGCAACACCTTATGAAGCGAAAGATTATCTAGTATTTATTTATGAGATAGGAAAATTCAACGAGAAGGAACAACAGTACTTACCTATTATATTCTGAGGAAGTTCACGCCAAGCTCTAGGGCTGGGAGTTTCCCATACAAATTCCTCGGACGGAAGAAGCATGTCGGTTTCCCACGAAATGCGTGGAGATTGTTGGAAATGATAGGCCATCATAGAGTCGAGGAGCTGATGCGAGTCAAGTCGTATTAGTATCGATTTATTTTAGCGAACATTTCGAAAGTAGCGACATACCCAAATACCAGCCCGTATTCTAACACGCATTTCGTCTCCTACCCAAGCTTGCCAGTCGATTTCAGAAGGAACCGTTGTAACTTTCGCCCTCGAATTGATTCTGTAAAAAGCATCAACGACCTCTCCATAGGTTTTCCGCGCAAACCTATCAAATCCGTTAAAGCCACTGTAACATAGGCCAATGCAGTTGAGTAATTTTGTGATAATGATTGTTGTGTCGTCAGCGTTAGATATTCCTAGGGTTTCATCCTAGTTATAGTTAGAAAGCGCGGATGTAAGTTTTTAGGAATGTTGTGGGATAAATTACTACCGTCAAATGGATTGCACGACGAAGGAATTCATGCATTGCGATCATTCCAAACTCGAATCCTTCTATTTCTACGTAGTGGCTTCCGATAGCTGCAAGAGAGAGTGCGAGCAGCGGGTGAGGATTGGATCCCCCGAAGCTTGGTAGATGGAGGAGTGGGAATATGGGATGGAAATGTTGGAAGTACTTTTGTACTAGGCGGTTAAAGGCGTGGAGAGATGGGAAATAAGTAGATCCAAAGCATGGAAAGAGAGATGGGGCGACACATGTCTGATGGAAAAGGATAAGCAAGGACTGATACAGTTGCTCGTCAAGATACTGCACTTGCGCCTGGCAAGTCTCCTCGTCGCCACTTTCCGAATATGACAAAGGCGGAAATTCGAATATGACCCTCGAATGCTGATCGCTATGTCTAGAGAAACCAGCAAATGGGGAGCTTTCTGACAACGGAACTTTTGCTTTCAGGCGCTTCCCATTCCTGGGCAATCTTGCACCATCACCGTCAACATAATAGCCACTTTTGGGTGGGTCTGACCCTGCGGATGGCGACATGTGTTCTTGATGGCTCAAATGGTACGTTTCGTGAGACCCGGATTGGGAAGGGGTTCCGTAGGCTGCCTGAGACTCGCCGTACTGAGGAAAGGTCGGATCTGGTTCCATCGAGCTGGTGATATTGCCTAGAGGGTAAAGATTCGTTTGTACCTCAATTGGCATCCCTGGAACAAGTTGGGGGGAAAATTGCATAGGGAGATCTCCTGTATCTGGGTTACCCATTGAGAAATCGGGTGGCAACCAATTGAGGGATGATAACATAGTAGGAGCGAAGTACTGCTCATCCAACGCAGACGTGTTTGGATACCTTTGTAGTCTGTTCATATTGACTGAAGTTTGAGGTACCATGTCAATGAGGCCTCTATCATGAATACCACGTGGCTGTACGGGGTCAAATTCATCGGGATTTGATGTCAGAATATTAGAAATCATAACTGGCATGCCACTGTCGATTGCCACTACATCACCCGAGCGCGAGCATGGCCTCCGAGGGGAATTGTTCCAATCCGCATCTCCAGTCAAAGCGTCATCAGTCCCCATCCTCAACGCTGGGACTGTAGTGGTTGAAGATAGCCCACCATCCTCCACGTCTTGAGATAAATTAGATCTGGCGATCTCTCGACTTTTCTGCAAAAATCTGCAGTCAATTGCTCTCTTCTTGCATCTTGCACACGGGCTGTCCCCCGTACATTTAACCCGGGCAGACGAACAGCTAACACAGGCCCTCGAGCTTCGCGTGCCATAGGCCCTGCCGCTGGATTGATGGACCTTTTTATGGCGTTGCAATGCGTCGCTATCATATATGATGGTAAGCCCGGCGTCTTTAATAGGAACTCATTCTGCATTTGAGGCAACTTACGTGCGATAAAACGCTTTGCCGCAGCCGACATGAGGGCATTGGAGCTGACGGTCGTTTGAATGGGCTGTCTCATGCCGTTTGAGATTTTCGGCTCGTCTGAATGCGCGATTGCATATCGAACAGATAAAACCGAATCCCTGTCTCGGGACACTACTACGATCAGGAGCAGAAGAAATGGCTGATTCTAGATTAAACCAGATGAGTCAATGGTAGTTCAAAATAGTACAAATGGTAACACCTCACCTTCGGACTCATTCATCCTTTCGTGCTCGGCCATGCCGTACGATAGTGGGATGTATCATTTGGCATTTGAAGAGGATGGAAGTTGGCGGGGAGAGAATTCCGGTGTCTGGGGAAAGAGGGAGACGGGGCTAACCCTGATGGTTCTAGCGGCCGGGGTCATTTCTAGGCGCAGTTCCAGGCGTGGCGCCCCCGTGTTTGGGGAAGAGGGACGCCCACTTTAACTGGAGTTTGGGCATGGATTCGGCTAGTCCTGTCTCTGCTAAAGGACCCGCCATACTGGTCCAGTGACTCACTAACAATATGCTAGCAATTAGATCCATCACAAAATATCTTTAAAATCAAACTCCACACAAGATAGTTATTAGTTACTCACCATTGGCCATGGATAGAGCCAACTCCCTAGCGGACTCTAGGTAGTTCAATCTCCCTCACTAGTAACTCAGTAGTAAGATAAGAGGCACCCGCTTCAACTATCCAGGGCCAATAAAGTGGTCATATAATAGGTTTAGTTACAGAGATCCTGGGATTGAGCTGTGTGCTATGTGGAGTATCCCCCGTTTGCTGGAAAGTTCCATTCTGTGTGAGGAAGTTGGTTCGGGTATATAAACTTCCCTTCCCAACTTCCTCACTCCTGTCCCCAACATCATCCTCTCTTCAGACACAACTCCTGTCCCAGAAGCTTTGATTGACAATCAGATACGCTCAAGCACCCCCTCAGCATCAACTGTTCAATCCAACATGTCCAGCTCATCTGGCAATTCCAACTCCAACTCCTCCTCTGGAGGCTACTCCTACAAGTCCTCCGGCACAAACAGCCAGGTCAGTGCCTCCTCCACCCCGATAATAATTGCTAGAGAAGCTATGCTTACCCCTCCATAAACCAGGGGAATCATTACTGCGCCCGCGACTACGGTTCCGGCGCTGCCAACTCCAACTCCTACCACTATTCCAACACGTAGGCTCCGTCTCTGATATGATGCTGCATTCGCCTCCCACTAACCACACGATTATAGGAATGGGTCCTACTACTATAGCAATCCCAATGGGAGCACCTATTACAACAGCGGCAGCGGTTACTCCAACTACACCCCCCCCGGCGGAAAGAAATAGATGGGCTATCCATGGATAGATAGTTCGTGGCCGGACAAGCATAGGAGCTAGTTGCTAGCTAAGTTACAGGGTGGACATGGTGGGGATTGCAATCGTTCAACAGGGAAGAGACAGGGGACAGGGTTTAATCTTATTTTATGACGACGGGATGACAAGTTCTTGGGGATTGCTTCAAGGAGATGATCCGACTTCAAGGCTTGAATTCTATTCAGAATGACTACTTCCTTGCAGCTGAGCATCTTCGATTAGTTAGATAGTTACCCCAACCCACTGATAGACTAATGCAGGGATCATCCCATCAGCTCATTAAATCCTCCTCATGGGTGTGTTGATACCCACATTCCCATTTGGCTATACATACTGCATCGAGAACAACTTGCTATCACCCCATTAAGCTTTACAGGATTAAGATTCTGGCGGATGCCCCCGGATTCCTGAGGTCTGGGGAAAGTAGGGATGGTTATGTTGCAGAAAGTATAGTTGCGAACAATACACTATGACGTAACTATGTCCTCCGGGCAGACCTCCTTCACAACAGCAACTTGAACACTCCAACAACAACTCTCTCACCTCACAACCAGCTGCCCTGAGATGTGACGGCGCACTTTCTGAAAAAACAGGCTGTTTCGATTATGCTTATTATACTATATTATATTTGACTATTCTCACTAAACATCCAGCTTGCTCTATCCTACATTTTGGGACGATCTTTCAGTGTGCCCTGTCTGAGACCAATCTAATGGAATTCACTTCTCCTTCAAGTTCGTAAGTCTTTCCTTGGTGATTATACTCTGTTGAATATTACTTTTCTTCTTTCTAGTCCTACCGGTATTTCGTCTACTACCTATTGCTTTATCCTTTGCTTTATGGTCGTGTTCTTATTACAGCTTCTGACACTTATGTAGCTCACCTACCAATCCAAAGTCATACCGCTCCCTGAGGCATGCAAAACGGCTAAATCTGCATCATGACAGGGCTAGAACAAAAAGGCGCTGGCGCGAAACCATTCCTGTACCCGGATATACCAGAGAGCGCACTGGATACAGAGGTCAATCGTGGTTTTGAACTCTGGCCATCAGGATGCTCAAAGAGTTGTAGGGGCGAGATGATAGAAAGTGTGTTCTGTGTTTCTCCTCATGCTTGTCATTTCATTCCTGTTACTAATGTTCATTGGCAGAGACTGCTTCAGCAGAGTGGGGTCCCCCAGAAAAAGCTACTGCTAGAGCTAATCTGGAGCCGGCTGTCACACCACAAAATGAAGCCTTAATTAGAACATACCATCCTGCGTTTGCTGAGGCACCAATGGTCTATGCACTCACAGAACTTTCTGGGAAGGTTATCTGGATGGTCCTTGTTGTGGAAGGTACTCGCGTTTCTCACACCCATGCAGCTGGCAGAGAGATCCATATCAGCCCAGAATTATACTACTCACCAGACCCACTACAGCATCTCATCCCACGTCCAAGGCGAATGCTAACACATCTCGATATCTCAACTCTACGTTCGTTCTATCCTGACTCGGTTGGAATTCGCATCTACATCACAGGATTCGCCGTTGTTCTGTTTCGAAATATAGCGGCTATCAAGAATGCGTGGAAGGCCGGCTACCCTGACGATATTGGAGGGCTGGACGTTGTATATGAGACTGTCACTACCGAAGCGACTGCAGTGACTGTACAGTCTAGCCGTGACGTTTCGGACAAGCCAGATTCCTTTCATTCCCGTGGATGTCTCGGTCTGAGAATTAAGGGGCAGTCCGGCACCGAGGCAGTCACTACTGTGACACATGCCTTTGCTAAGCTTCCAGGGAAATGGCGGATGTATTCCAAGATTGCTTATTGGCTGCTTAGGGCAAAAGAAAAGCTATTAGGATGTCATGGACCGAAGGCAGGTGGGGGGAATTTACCACTGGGTAAGAGCGTGTACATCGCGGGAGAAGCCGAAAAGGTGAGAAAACAATTCTCCCTATCAGTCTTGGACTAGAACTAATACTTTTGCTGTTTTGCCATTCTGTTGAAACCAGGCTGGTACAGTTACAACTTGCTATGATGATCCAAGCCCTACACTCCCATATCCGGCTGGATATCGGCACGATCTGTGTCTATCTACTGGTCCAAACCTGCCGCATATTAGCAGTCCCCCTGGAGTTGGTATGGTAACAGAATGGGCAGAGTATGAGGATGCATTGGATGGAATGCCTGTTTTTGTCACCCGATTTGATGCATGGATCAACAAAAGCCACCATGAACACGGGAGAACTTCAACCGACGTGACCAAAAGAGCCAGCGTGGAAGGCACGGAATACTTGTGGCTGGATCAAGCCGTCACCGCTTCCTTGCTCTGGAGAACCGATGAAGACTGGAGGGATGCGCAGGGGTGTTCGGGCTCAGTGCTATGCCTTGGAAGACCCACCGATCCGAATATCAAAGCTGTTGTCTTTCAAAACTACCAGACTCCCATAAACAAGCATGAAATCCGTGGTAGTAAAAGAGGCGATCGTGCATGGCTGATGAAGGCTGGGCTTTTACTGCCACAGGAAGTTCGGGAGAGCCAGATCCTGTCAAGCAAGTCACCGCAAGAGCAAAGAACGGACAAACCAGAGCTTTCCTGCTAACTAGGAGCCCGCTGGATCTAGTAACATGAAATTTTATTCGGATCCATGCTGTCAGGAATGATGTGAGTTAACATGAGGCCTCAGTAGGGGTTGTGCAGCACCTAGAGGGATAAAAGCATAGCCATGTCATGCAAATTGCCTATTTTGAGGGGGTGTCTCAGGAATAAGTGACTGCCAGACTAAGGTAAACCTTTTTGTGGTCGAAGACATTGTGAATTTGGCTGGCAAGTTGAAGATAGAGGCACTCTATCCAAATGGGTATGGCTGTTTACTTACCATGAAGGGATGACTGTCATATATCTAATTAGTACCACAGGCTGGGTATCATAACTGTGACTGCCCGATAGCTGAGACAAAAATGGGGAATAATAATAAAATACGTCTCTGCTCTCACGTTATGCGAGGGCTTGGGATGTTTCCTTGTGCTCTACAGGCATATCCAGACCAGACCCTGCCAGAACATGCAATGTGCCCCGTCTTTTTTTCCCCAAGACTAGCACAGCCATAACTTCTCGAAAGAAAGCATTCTATTTGCTGAAAGGGGCATCTCGCCACTGAAAGTAAAGGAAATCACAGCTTTTTAACCTATGAGCAGGCTCGGGGGGAAAAAATCACCCTAAAATGCGCAGAACTAGCCAGTTAATTGATGCAGACGAGAGGATAACTCGACCACCGGAAACATCTCCAAACGCACTAAATTTCGTGCTAAGATCCGCCAATACAAATCGCCGGGTCCGATGCAATTTTGGAAATGTGAACAGTGGCCAGCTGTTCAGCCCCGAACTTTCTTCTTCCTGCTGGATCCGGGCTGAGAGACCGTACAGGCATTGGAGATGGCCTTCTCTACAGACTTTACGAAGCGGAGTTGAACCCAGCCTTGATATTCGCGCGACCGCCGCTATCCGGGCCGAGTCGCGCTACGCATCCTGCGCGCCTTAGAGGACGTCCGATCTGCAGTGCAGATAAATTGCTCCCAGTCTCCCCAGCTCTTCATACAACGGGAGCACGCTCTATCTGCAAATATGGCGGTATCCAAAGCCTCTGCGCTTGTCGATGGCCATTCCGATCACCCTCACCCGACGGGGGAAAGTGGCATACCCCGACACCGGAGGACGTCCAGCGGTTTGGATAGGGATTCCGCCGCAGGAGAGCGAGGGAAAGCGACAGGAGTGAGCAACGGGGCCGCTGGATCTTCGACAACGACGTTATCAAACGGCCATGCGCGCCAGCCTAACAAATACAAGAAGCCCTCGAAGCGTCGGAAAGCCCGCTCAGTCCTACGACGCTTCCGACGGTTCGCGGTCAAACACACCTGGACAATCCCTCTACTCCTCCTTCTCGTCTTCGTCTCTCTATACGCGGCCAACCCAACAGAGTCGAATATTATCCACCACTTCCTCTTCCTCTCCTACAAAACACCCGCCTCCTCCCCCGAGCGCTACGGCAAGGGCCTCTGGGATCTCGCCTTCGTAGCCTTCTACATAATCCTTCTCTCCTTCACACGGGAGTTCATCATGCAAGAACTCCTTCGGCCCCTCGCCCAGCGCTGCGGGATAAAGCCCCGCGGCAAACAGCTCCGCTTCATGGAACAAATGTACACAGCGATCTACTTCGGCATCATGGGCCCCGCAGGGATCTATGTAATGTGGCAGACGCCGGAGTTGTGGTACTTCAACACGCGGGGGATGTACGAGGCGTTCCCTCACCGGACGCACGAGGCGGCGTTTAAGTTTTATTACCTGTTCCAAGCGGCGTATTGGGCGCAGCAGGCGATTGTGATGATGCTGGGGATGGAGAAGCCGCGGAAGGATTTCAAGGAGTTGATTGCGCATCATGTCGTTACGTTGGCGCTGATTGCGTTGAGTTATCGGTTTCATTTTACATATATGGGACTGGCGGTTTATGTGACGCATGATGTTAGTGATTTTTTCCTCGCGGTAAGTTCGTTCAACTTTTATTGATTCTCCGAGAAAAATGTAACCCAGGAGAAAGGGATGTATACTAACCAACCCCCCCCCGTTCTTTTACACATATACAGACCTCCAAATCCCTCCACTACATGAACAGCCCCTTAATCGGGCTATACTTCGGCACCTCCATCTTCGCCTGGATCTACCTCCGCCACTATCTAAACCTGCGCATTATCTTCTCCCTCTTCACTGAATTCCGCACCGTCGGGCCCTACGAGCTAGACTGGGCGACGCAGCAGTATAAATGCTTCCTCTCGAACATAATCACGTTTGCGCTGTTGGCGGCGCTGCAGGCGCTAAATATCTTTTGGCTGTTTTGTCTGTTGCGGAGTGCGTATCGGTTTGTTGTGCATAATGTGGCTAAGGATGATCGGTCTGAGGGGGAGGAAGAGGAGGGAGAGGGAGAGGGGGTGGGAGAGGGGGTGGGAGAGGGGAAGGCGAAGGTGGGCGGGGAGGATATGGGTGTGTTGAATGGGAATGGGCACGCGAATGGGGTGGTGAAGGGTGTTGGGATTTGAGGCTCCAGCATTGCCAAAGAAGACGGGCGGATTTAGCTCTATAATGGGGCTTGTTTCGTCTGTGTCTGTGTCTGTGTCCAGAGAGGGATGATCATTTCGGTTCCTTTTCTTTTGAGGCCGTTTCCGGTAGGTATCATACTGATATCATTGAAGGGCATTGTCTTGGTGTATTGCGGTTGGACTAGACGATTTTAGAGAGATATGGCTTGGATGAACCGATGACAGAATAATAAGATGATGATGGGTGGGATATTTAGGGCAACTATAGTGTATATTTTGTAATTATCTAGGGATAGTGACGATCTAATGTTTAATGATTTAGGGGTTTGTTTTATATTGTGCAACACCCTATGAAAGAATCCCAATCTCCTCACCCCCTGAACCCCGACATCTCGACACTCAACGGCATTTGAACGGCAACCCTGCGATCCCGACAACCCCGGCTCTCTCTCTCCGGGCCGACCAGACCTGCAGAACCCTATCATCATTCTTCCATCCTGCCAAGGGTTGCAATTTACAAAGGCCCTGATGCCAAAGCTAGGGCTGCTAGCCTCGAGGATGAGCTAGCCCAGGCCAAACGCGGGGGGAAGAAACGATGGCGGCAAACTGTCTCTCGAAGATCTCCGCTTTTGCCAATTTTGCCTCCTCGGTCGGGTAAATTGAGGGTTCAAAACGCGCTATCTAGGGCCGTGGGCTAATATATTGATGCTAAATGATGATGACAACTGATCAACGACCACGCCGATGAGGACAGAAATATTTCCATCTTCTTTTCCCAACTCGCGCTTGACGATTGTTTGTCTCGGGATTTATTTCTGAAAAGGGCGTGAAGCAGTTCTACTCGTATCCAATTCCGATATCCTCGTTGTGGCCTTGCGTGGATGTGTCAAGCTCCGAATTCCTCCTGCTAAATAGCTGTCGCTGTCGGACCGATCCTCCGCACGCAACCGCCCGCGACATTGGCGTTGATATTGATTGATGCGCTCCCACTCAGTTGCATCGCGATCAATTCCGGCTTCAATCCGTGTCTGGAGAGCCAATGCAACACGCATCCATTGCATCGACGGTTTCCTCCCGCTCAAATTCTGAGATACCCACCCCCCGCAAAGAAGCGCCCCCCCCGCATCTTACATCTCCATTTGCCCGTATGGACGGATCATACATTGTCACACCCCCCCCGGCGGAACCGAAAACAACCATGAAGACTTCTAGAAAACGGCCGTGGTCCGTGGCGGAGCTGACCTCGAATGGTCCTCTGCCTCCCCATCCCCTCGATACCAACCAGAGCCCAACCCACAATGTTGGCGCGAATGGCATCGCGGCCATGTATCATTCGCCGGACGGCTCGAGCAAGCACTCCAACACACCGCCCGGTGGCGGTAGCGCCGGCGTTCAGAGTTCCCATGAACTTAGCATGGCTGGTGTGACGAGTCGCAAGTCGACGGCGTGTCCGGCCTGTAGGAAGCAAAAGGTTCGTTTTGATATGGTATTTTTTATGCGTGGCATTGCGTTGTTAACACCCTGACTGTTATTTATATAGACAAAGTGTATTATGGATAATGAGGTCCCGCCATGCAAACGCTGCGTGGAGCGCGGCCTGCTCTGCTCCCCGAACAAAACCGTGCAAGATATTATGAAAGATCAAGTACGGTGAGTGCAACGCCCTTCACAATGGCTAATGCATGCGTCTAATCAGGTATAGATGGAATTCCCATATGGTACAGCAAGTTACGCGCCTACAGACTGCCCTTAACGAAGCGCGAGCGGCACTTTCATTACCCCCAATCTTATCAACAGAGGAATTCGACGTCACAGATGAACAGACTGCCTCTGTTCCGGACCCGGAGCCAAGCGAGGAGGGCCTGAATCCTGTAGAGGGAAGCATGATGGCGCCGGACACACTGGCCTCCGCACCAATCAAATCGTTATATGAGGTTACCAAGCCCAGCGATGCACAGGCACAAGAGGGCAGCGAGGTACGGTTCTCCGGTCTCGTCATTGAACCGGATTTTATATCGCGAGGCGTTATTACGCCAGCCGAGGGCGAGCAGCTTACAAAATCTTACATCACCCGGCTCGACCATTTCTTCTACGGCCATGTCCAGAAGTATGAGAATCTGACGGAGATCCGCAAAACATCAACACTCCTTGCTGTGACGCTCGTTACAATAGCAGCCCTGCACGACCCGCTCGGGAGCGAGGTATATGAGAACATGAGCCGCGAACTACGTAACGTCGCGTCCTCGCTCATGTTCCGGCACCGTCTGGGTTTGGAAGACATCAAAGCCCTTTGCATGGGCTCCTACTGGCTCGGGGACATGACCTGGATCCTTTCCGCCCTTGTCGGCCGCAAAGCCACCGCCTTGCAATATCATACCTCCCATCTCAATCAACCCACCACCGATCGAGAAGGCTTCTTCAAATCCCAAATGTGGCTCCTGATCTACCTTGCCAACGAACAAATATCCCTCCTCCGCGGTGCCCCGCCCGCTAGCGTCGATCGCGACTTTGTAAACTGGGAAGCCCATCTTGCCTCCCCCTACTCGGGCGAGATCGACCTCCGTCTATGTAGTCACATCGACCTGCTCATTCTTCTCAGCCGCGTCCGCCAGTTCTACGGCGTGGACACGATGAAACCGATACCACAGCACATGATACCGCAACTGCGCGATTTTCTCACCCAGCTAGACCATTGGAATCACGCGTGGATAGGCCGACTATCGCGGAACAAATGGCTAGGAAATTTCCCCTCAGAAGCGGTAAAGTTACACGGCCGCTTCGCGCGGTTTTTCATCTGCTCTCTCGCCTTCCGCGGACTGAGCATGCACCCCTCCAGCCCCTCCCCCTCCATCTCTACAGCCCAGCCACACCCCCCACAAACCACCCTCCTCCCGGACCTCCACCCCATCGCCTCAACCGCCATAAACACCGCTCTCTCCATCCTCCAACAACTAATCGAATCCGACGAGTTGCGTGCCTGCCTTGTCGGCGTCCCGCATTACTTCCACACCATGTTCGCGTTTGCCGCTGTGTTTCTACTCAAAGTCGCGACGCGCTACAGGGCCCATGTTGACATTGATCCCGCCGTCGTGTTCGGGACGAGTCGGCAGGTTCTAGAGGTTTTTAGCCATTGTCCATGTGCGAGGCAGCATCTTGTACATCGGATTGCGGGCGGGTTGAAGGAGATGATTGAGAGGGCTGAGGAGGCGTTGACGATAAGGACGAGCAATGGGAATGGCGTGGGGAGATCTTTGAGCGTCGGAGTGGCTATGGCCAAGGAGGTGCAGGCGCATCAACACGGGTATCATAGCCAGATGCAGAATGGGAGCAATGGGCAATCCGGAATGGCTGCTGCCATGTATGGCAATACGAATGTTAACAACACTGCCGGACAGGCCGGGCAGGATATGGGTGTGCAATCGGATATACCGCAGTGGTTTGATCTGGAGAATTTCGATTTCCTGTCCATGTCGCCGCCGTCGTGGGGGGTGAATTTTGATTTCTGATTTTTTGGTCATTGCGTGTTCTTTGCCTTGATCTCGGAATCAAATGACGCCAGAACCAGGGTATCAGTCGATCGACTTTGTGAACGCCGGAATTATGTGAGGCTGAAATGTGTCTGCTGTTAGATGGGAAGATGATGACCAGCCTAGCGCTGAAATGACCCCTTGAAAGTATCGCAAGACTATCATCGGCACATTTTCTGAGCCTCAGTTTTATACCTGAGATATCAGCACACCTTTCTCCAAAGAGGTCCACTCCAATAACCTTGACTGCAGTCTGGCTTCGACGAAGAGTCATCCCGCGGTATCCTTTCGACCGCGACCGAATCAGCCAGCGCAAGCATAGCAACCACGCGACGAACAGGACTGATTTATTGACTCATTCGCCTCAGCGTACTATCCTGACTACTACCCACCCAATTCGCCTATGCCCACACTCAGAACACAAAAACCCATCCTACTTCACGTGGGCGTGGGCACTTCATTATCGAATCAAACACTCAATTTGCTCATAATGAGGAAGGAAGCTCGATGTTTCCAGCCAGCTGCCTAGACTTCCTGTGGAAGGTTGGTGAGAGTCGCTCAAGGATGGAACACGGGAGCTTGCTAGGTGTATTTGTAACACACCTCTATGCTTTTCACTGCTCCTTTTGGACCCAATCTATCCATCCTACCAAGCGCGGAATGGAAACGCTACAGGGAGGTTCGAGTTGGACCGATTCCCACGATGGCAAGCGAGGGATGTCGACTTAAGAGTTGGGATTGGATGCATGGCGATATCGTCCTTAAAATATGGCCGCGAAATTGCCATGATGGAGCTGCGTGGGCTGTATGATATTTATCCGGACTTGTTAGCCATAGTATGAGATACTTTCGCATCCATGCCTCTCCTATCCTATCAACTCAACGGCAAAAAAACCCATACCAGTCCTCATCCACCCCCCTTATTCCACTGGTGTCGGGTCCGTCTGTCCAATCTATCTAGGATAACCAAAACTAAAACCAAAAGATAACAAGACGAACGAGAAAACCCATCCCACCCTCGAATCAGTATCTATATCTATATGCCTACCCCCCTCACAACCAACCAATCACACCACTCCGGCGCGGCACAAGATTCCCATAAATAACCCCATGAAACCCACGAAATACCATGCACAGATCGCCGACTACCACACTACATTTCCAAGTGTCTAATCTATGATACCTACCAGTCCATATCCGTATCCGCATCTAGCAAGCGGAACCAGCCGCGGTCCAAGCAGGAGGCATGAGCAGCTTTAATGAACCCAATTCCGGCGCTCTGTCTAGCCATGCATATACACAGCCGGGAACTACTGTGTCTCACACATCCATATACAACCAACCCGCACGAAATGCCAACCAAAGGGGGTGGGTGGGATGGGGAAATGTGCTTAGACGTGTTTGCGTTCCTTTACTTTACTCTTCGTTATTTTTCCCCTCGTCCCCGTTTTCACTACATGTATAATGGCTATCTATCTACCTCTCTACCTTGTGGATTAATCTTCTTTTCTTTCTCAATCTTCTACCTCCATGTATCTAAGGGTCTCTAATCTCTACTAGTACCGTCGGTCTTAAGTTTGGGTATTAATTGTTACTGGCTATCATCTATGAAAGAGCGGGGTTTAGGGCAGAGGGGCAGGGGGGGGGGTTACTTTATATTTATCTGCTTCCTTACCTATCTATCTATCTATCTCCCATAATTACCCCTTTTAATTAAATTTAGTTGAAGAAAAAATCACTTAAAACCCACTAAATCCATCTATCCTACACACATCCCATATAAAAAGTCCTTTATCATTTCTTTCCAGCAAAAGAAAAGAAGAACATATAGCTAAAAGAAAAGAAAAGAAAACATGCCTCCTCTCTTTTCTCTCCCCTTGCTTGCTTCTCCTTTCTCTTCTTCTTTTTTCTTTATATATACACACACACCCTCTCTCTCTCTCTCTTCATTAACATCTATATACACACTCTCATCTAGACTCAAATCAGGGGTATGATATTTATTATATTTCTCCCCTCCTCTCTTTCTCTTTCTCTTTATCTCCATCTTCATCTCTTTATGATTTATTTTATCCCTTAAATCCTTCCTCCCTCATGTTTTGTTTTGTTTCATTTCATAATGAACAGAAATCAGATGAATAAATTAAGAAAAAGAAAAAGAGGTAACTAACCCTAACCCTAACTCAACTTATAGAAAAAAAGGCTAACTACATAGTAGTACCCATCCGTGCATGTAAGCTTCAAGGATCAAGAACCTTAGGGTGTAATGTAAGGTAAGGTTAAGAACAAGCTTAGGATAAAATTAAAAAAACAACACAACAGATCATGGCATAATTTCGTCAATGAGAGTAATAAGATCAAACGGCGGAGAAGAAAAAAAAAAAGGGGGGGGGGGGTTGAGGGTAAAACAAAGGCAAGAAATCCCACCAACAAACACATGACATGACATGACACAACATACGAACACAACATGACCACCCACTCAACTCTTCCCCCAGCCTCAAATGCTCAATCGAATGCTCGAATGGAGGAGCCATGTAGCTAGCTACCTCTATTTGAAAAGTAACAGAATCAAAGGAAAAGTCCATCCATCCATAACATCGCACATAACATAAACTAATTCCATTCCATTCCATCCACCTCACTTAAATCAAATCAAATCAAATAAATTCAATTCAATTCATTCACTGCCCCGGATTCTTCTTAAACCTCAACAACTCCGCCAAACTCGGCAGACTACATCCACTCCTCAAAAACTCATGCGAGAGCAACTCATCCGATGTCGCCCGACTCCGCACATCAACACACAGACACACGCTCAAGAATGATTTGAGCTCCTTGCTCAATTTCTCCGGCTTCTTCAGGCGTGGAGTTCCATTCGTTGCGATCAGGTAGAGTGCCTTGAGCGGTTCTTCGTTTAGGTAGGGAGGTTCGGATTCGATCATTTCGATGGCCATGATTCCGAGAGACCAGATGTCGACGCGGGGGCCGTATTCTTTCTGCTTGACGACTTCGGGTGCCATCCAGTAGGGGGTGCCGACCATTGTGGCGCGTTTGGATTTTGATTCGGTTAGTTTGGCGCAGAAACCAAAGTCGGCTAGTTTTTGTTAGTGTTTTGTTGGTGCTATTTGTAGGGCTTAGGATACGTACTGATCTTCACGTTGCCGACGCGGTCTAGGAGGACGTTGTCGCTCTTGATGTCGCGATGGATGATTGACTGGCTGTGTAGATGTGCCAGGCCCTTGCATGTCTATACCCGATATTAGGACAGCCTTGGCAAAATAAAGGATTGATACTCACCTCAAAACAAATAGTGGCAATCTGATCTTCTTGAATGACTGGGTTGTGGTCGATGACGTCCGTCAATGCACCGCCCTCCATAAACTCCATCACGACCCAGAGCTCATTGTTCTGTTCCTGTAGGAAAGAGTCCAAGAAATTGACAATATTCGCATGCTGACTGTCCTTCATGACAATGATCTCATTGACAATGAGTTCCTTCCTGGGCTGGCTCCTCAGATCCATCTGCTTGATCGCAACCTGCCCACGCGGGCCATGCGTTCGGTAAACCTCCCGCGCAACAGGAGACGGCGCATTCTCCTTGACACGTGCAACGTACACAGAGCCTGACGCGCCCTGACCAATCTTCCGCTGCTTACTGTACGATTCGGTAGGGTTATCCTTGGACACGACCTGTTTTAGCCTCTCCATAACCTCGCTCTCTGACATGGTCGACATGCGCACGTCCTTTTGCCTGGTCTCGGCGGGCTTCTTCGTCAGGGCTGCTTCAGCCTGGCGGACCCCGTCGGGCACGGCATTCTTTGTATTGGCAGCTGTTTGTTTATTAGCAATGTTAAGCGGTTTGGGTGTCTGGACGGGTGCCGGGAGACGGCTCGGAGGAGGACCTTGAGCACCATTGTTTTGGGTGGGACGTTTGACCGGCGTCTGTTGAGGGCGGGACTGGTCTGGGCGAGGAGCGGAACGAAGCGAGCCTTGATTGCTGGGAGCAATACCTGGCCGCTGTGCTGGCGATTGTGTGCCATTTTGGTGAGTAGGTGGAGAAGGCGCGGGCCTCTGTGCAGTCATCTGTCTCAATGAGCCAGGAGTCTCCTGTCTGGGGCGATCGCTGCCGGGGACCCGAGGCGCAGGCCGTGAAGGATTATATCGAGACGCAGGATCTTCTGCACCGCCTCCATAGCCTCCAAGTTCTTGTTGCGCCATTGGAACGCGGCCCTTGGGCAGGGACGCATTGTAAGCTTCCTGTTCCCGACGAATTTGTTCCTCTTCTCTCTGACGCTGGACTTCCCGAATCCGACGCGCCTCTTCATCCATGCGACGTCGCTGCTCCGGATCAGGCATCTCCTTCGACCGGTCTGAATGGTACTGATCATATGAGCGATCTGCGTCCGACGCTTTGCGAAGTGATTGTGCAGGGGAAGAACTCTGTGAACGGTCTCCGGCCAACCGCTGACTCTGGCTATCAAGACGCTGCATGCCTGGTTGCTGATTCGACCTTGGGCCTGCAATATTATTGCCCACGTTCATCATATTAGGGCCCTGGTTAGGTTGGCCACCCTGCATACCAGCGTAGTATTGTGGGTTCTGTTCGCGCATTTTGATGTCAGAGTAAAACTCCAAGGCCTCAATGACGGCCTGGGGATTCTTCTTGTAGTCCTCCTTGGTAATTGCCGATGTGCTGAGTAGTTTCTCCCATTCCGCCGGAAGGCCGACAAAGGCACCAGTCTGCGGATCGAAACCGACATGCACGCGATGGCTAAAGTTGGTGGGGTTGGACACCCCGCCCATTCCAGGACATCGTTCGTAGATCTTGTCAATCCATTCGTATATCTCGTCGTCATTCTTCACTTCGCAGGTTATGGTCTTGGTAGGGACGTCGCGGGTGATTATAGCGTTGCGAGAGTTGGCGTCTTTGGGGTTCGCTATTCTGGTGATCTCGAAGGCCATCTTGGAGTCTTCGGACCGCGTTACACCGGTGACATTGCTCAGCTGAATCGACAACACGACCTTGCCCGTTTCGTTTTTGAGGAAGTCCAGCCTGAACTCGCGCAGGATCAGATAGCGCTGGTTCCAACTGGCCAGGAACTTGTCTTCCTTGCACCGGACGTAGCCCTCCTTGATGACAGTGACGCCGCCCATGCTGCTGAGATTTGTTTTTGTTTGGCTTAACGAAAGCTGGCTGGAGTTTGGAAAGACGGAGAGGGTAGGAGTGGAGGGAGAATTGAGGGACATCTGGCCAAAGGTCGTAGGGGCGTTGGAAATGGTGGAACTTGAGGTGTTGACGCGGGGACGGTCCACGGGCGGCCGCGGGGCAGGCCCTGGGTTCATGAACTGTTCCCGGCCGTAAACACTGAGTATTGTTAGTGAATGGTACTGAGGGGTTCAATTGTCGGGCAGGATGGCAGTGACTGTGTTATTGGCATTTATTGGGTGGTTGGGCGAGTGGGACCGGTGAAGTTGCTATCCAGTGTCTGGAGACGGCAGATCAACATGGGCAGACGAGTCCAGAACTTACTTGTTTTGAGACGCCATGGTGAATCAGCGCACCGTGGCACACATAAGGAAATCGCAGCGTTGTTGGGGATGTGAGCGTGAATGTCGTTGATAAGGGCGGGTTGGCGTAAGACAGCCAGGCTAAATACCACACAACGCCAGGCCGAGTCAGCACACCACCTTCGCAAAGCGGGGAATAAACATCGAACGTTGCAGGGCTATGGAAGGCGGAGAATCGCGTGGGACGCCTCCAAAGCCACAAAGCCTGCGCGGGGGGATCTTGATAGCGAGAGCAGAGGAGCAAGCAGCGGACGAGGAGGGGAACGCACCTAGTGGGTGGCTGCCAGCCAGGTCAGGGGAAGTGGAGCAGGGTGGGAGAGAGTAATCCAAGCGCAGACGAGCAGTGCCTGGATATCTCTGGGCCGCGACACAGCCAGTGGCGGGCGGGAGGGGAGGAGGGGAGAGGAGGGGAGGGGAGGATGGGAGGTGGTGGAGGATGTTGGATGCGGGAGGATGGAGGCTGAGGATGGAGGTTGGAGAGGAGAGATTGTTAGCTAACTAAAGGGTTGACGGGCCACAGACAACCAGAGAGACGAGGACTCCGCAGTCCCAGCCCCGGATTCTCAATTCTCTCCGGATCTGACATGCTGATTATTCTGGATCCCCCGCTGTCAATTATCAAATCCATCCCCATTCCCCAGACCATACATGGGCTCTGCAATTATCTACTTTCTATGGGGGGGTACTTAATCGCCATCCACGGCCCATACTAATTTGCAGCAGCGGTGATCGTCGCCATGTCACTCCCCATAGCCAGGGCGCAACCAGTGTCAAGCCATCAATACTAGTATAAAGACATCATCTCTCGATATCGTTAATTGAAATAAATATACTTCCCCGCCCTGATCTACCCACGGAATCAAACCCTGCGCTCCCATGTTCACCACAAAGTCTATCCAGCTTCTTTTCCTGTTCCTGTCACTCCATCTCCAATCCCATCCGAGCCATCCCGCCGTCGATATAACCCGATCTCTAAGCACCAGGGCTCCCCCCCCTCCACAGAACTGTCCACAGCCAGTCGACAGGTGCAGCGGCCAGCCACAGACACCTCCTGACAGTCTGACATGCTTCCCTGTTGACTGAAACTGTTGACTAGCCCACGCCACATCTTCGCTATCAATCTGATACTGAGCAGAGATCTACATATGCACTAGCAGTTCATATCAGCCCTGCTCTTCCCCGCCGCCTCGCTTGCATCCCCGAGCAAATCCCGGAAAAAGGAAGGAAAAATCACATCTAGAAATGAAAGC
Source organism: Onygenales sp. PD_10 (assembly GCA_032988465.1). NCBI lineage: Eukaryota > Fungi > Ascomycota > Eurotiomycetes > Onygenales > Onygenales sp. PD_10. The sequence continues at coordinate 127,510 of JANTQH010000071.1, read as the reverse complement.
TGTAACTCGCTTCAGCACTGGAATGACAGCTCTGTCCAGCCTGCTTCCAACTGCCCATACAACCTACAACTCGATACAAGGCGCCGCTTCAATATATGCATATGGATATCGATGTTTATGCCAGTCCTAAAGCTCAGGCCTGCTTTCAACTTAAACAAAGGTATTATTCTGCTTTGTCTGACTGACTAGACTAACATGAATATCTAACTGATCCCTCCTCTGCTTCCTTGGCTGATTTGAAACTGCTCCGAGGCACATATCTTATCCAACCAACAGATAACTACTAGTATTTAACGATTATTGCTATGCATATTATCGTTTCCCCCGGTCTGGCTTATTTATTATATATTTCTAATTTAGTTATCTGCAGGAAAAACAATACCTCTGTACGGAGTATATTTTATCACTTAACCCCCTTCCTCCCTCCTGTCTCACTTAAACACCGCCCACCCCCTTTCTCAACGCCAAATGCCAACGCCAACACCAACTCTCAACACCAACAATCTCATTGATGATCTCACAGGCAGCTAACCCCAACCAACCCTTACAAAGACAAGAGATAGTGCCCACCCACATATAGCCCGTTAGTTACTAATACCCGCATCCCTACGGACCCTACCGGTCAGTCCCTAGGTCAAAGCGGATCCAAAACTGAAACTGAAGATGCAACATCATCTCATCGATCAGTTTCCACCTGCCTAAAAATGGAAGAAGAGGGTTCAAGTAAATCTCCGTATTGGCAATGGAAATGCGCGGGTAGGTATAGTAGGTAGTACTATGTAAGGAGCTGGGAAATATATAAAATCCAAATACTTATACGGATAGGCCCAGCTAAGGAACTGTCGTATGAACGTACATGCATGTAGGAGTCTGTATGTAGCTTGGGAGTAGTCTGGGAGGGTGGGGTGTATGGCGGGCTCATATTTACCATCTGGTACATCTCGAAATATCAGTCGGAAAGGGCCATTGGATATGTAAGATTCCATCTATCGGAGAATGTAGTTGGAATGTCCAGAGAGTGACTCCCCTGAAGCGAACGGTACTAACCGCATAGGGTTAGAACTGTATCGCTGGGCCCGGCTTCTTCTTTTCTCCTTCAACGTCCTCTCCAACCTCGCTTCTCGCCAGGTTTTGGCAGACATGCTTCCATTCTGTTCTTTATCCTATCCGCTCATATGGCCGACCGTATGGGCCTTTTTTTCGTCTGCTTTTAACAGCCTCCTTGGCCTGTTTGACAGGCCTGCCCGGCTTCTGGGTCGTGTGTCGAAGGGGGATGTTGAAAACATAGGCGATGCTGCTGGAGTTTGAGTCTAAAAATGTAAGGTTGGCTCTACCATTGATTACATGCTTGCGTCTAATCGCTTCTCCCACAGGCCGCCGTTACCTCATCTGCTGCAGAGCTTAACAAGCCTTCCACGCCATATCCCAAATCCATTAAGTACATTCGTATCCCGGGCGAATGGGAGCAACAGACCAATCCTCAGACAGCTCTAAATCGCCCCAATGCCCCGGTGCTGCAACCAGGAGATATTATATATGTCACCAAGGGTAAATATTTGGCCTGGGGCGGGACTGCCATGATCGAACGGTTGCCATCAGGCCTGGTGGTCAAGACACCACTTCCAAACCCGTATTGTCCTCCGGAAGAGAAGCATCACCGGCGAAATATGCGCCTTGAAGCACAAATTTATCAAAAGATTGGCGAACACCCGCGGGTGCCCAGCTCAGTAAGCTGGGACCCAGATACCTGTTGTCTTACAATGGAATATCTGGAAAATGGAAATCTTAGAGACTACATTCGACAGAATCATCAAAACATAACCCCCCGGCTTCGTCTTCAATGGGCTAGGCAAGCTGCAGAAGCTCTTGCTGTTCTTCATGCCGTCGACGTTATCCATTGCGACCTCTCCCCACGGAACTTCTTGCTGGATTCTATCCTGAACTTGAAGATCTCCGACTTCGGTGGTGCTTCTCTGTGTGGTTCAGAGCCATCAGCTACCCCAGCGACTAGATTTCGACACCCATCATACGACTGGGATGTTCCACCGGTGTTTGGGGATGATGTATTCAGTCTTGGGTCGTTGATCTACTTTATAATGACTGATCACTATCCATATCAAGAGGTTGCTAGTGGTGAGGTTGAGAAGCTTTATGAGGCTCACGAGTTTCCTGATGTATCCCATCTCATTTGTGGACCAATTATCATGCAATGTTGGAGAAGGGAAGTGGGCACTGCTCAAGCTGTATATGAATATCTGAAAGATGTTGATGAAGATCATGTGCGGTAAAGATGAATTCTCCACGTTCCTCATGTTAGCAGCCAGGCACACAAACACTGGCACACTAACTTACTGTGCCAGAAGTGTTCAAGCGAACGGACTAAACGAAAAACCGGTGCGGTCAGGGTTGGAGGAGAACCAAGGATTGAAAGATTTTCAGCATAGGATGGAATTTGCGCTGAAAACGTACGGCAAAACTTCTCAAAGATGCTGCCCCTCCGGGGTGTGTTTAATGAGCCCCCTGTCTGTTGCAAGCAGCAAGCTTAAAGAAGGGAAACTGCATCATTATCTATGGCTCTAAATCAACCTAAATTTGATTGATGGAATGGTTATTCAAATCAACCAGACCTGGTTAAATATACGCCTGGGGGGAAGAAGATCAGTGGTGTGCTCGATCGCCCCGTATTCACGACATATAACTTAGCTCATGGAGCGGTCGGCTGGAAATGCACTCGAAGAGCTTAATTATACCCATTCCATCCCAAAGAAAATTCTCAGGGTCCGACTAAAGATCTATGCAGTCAAGTTATGTGTTCCCATGGGGAATTACTTAGAATGGAGGGGCCAAGGGAGGGCTCCTAAATACTAATTCTTGCAATCTCGATTCTAACTATCATAGCATATAATCTAGCTGGAAATCTCCTGCATAGAATTTTGACTAGTCTTGGAAGAAAAGATAAGTTATCCCTTTCGGATGGATACAGATAGATGAATTATAAACCACACCTTCTAATGCCTAACGAGAAAGCAGTCTTCAGTGGCTAGTTACAATCAAGTGGCTACATTTCGGAGCACCAAGCTACGTAAACATCATAGTATGTGGCCAGGAACTATTTTATATTTAAACCTACACACATGATTACAGCTAGCATCTAAATTCCCCCTCCTATTCCATCGCAGGCCACTTATCCAACACAGCTGCCTTCCCAGTTAACTTAAACGTCATCGTCGCCTTCTCCGGCTCGTCCAAGATGACCTCATATGTACCCGGATAGAGAACCGTATTCCCATCCTCATCCCTCCTCGCCAAATCCCCCAGCTTCCACACCAGCTCCGCCTCCGCAGTCGCCCCGGCCTCAATACCACGCAGGCGCGCGTACGTGCCCAGCGTCTTAATCGGGTACGGCTTTGGACCGAACTCGCCCGCAATGAACGCCAGCGCGACGTAGTCCGATGTGCGTTCGCCCGTGTTTTCAACACTGACGTTAAGTGATGGGAAGGGGCAGGTGTCTGGGTAGGCCATGTCGCAGTCGGAGACAAGCTTCTGGATCGACAGGGTCTTGGGGAAAGGGGCGAAAGTGGGCTGGAAAGTGGTGTAGTGCAGACCGAATCCGAAACTCTGGACCGGCGTCTCGTACCATCTGTATGTCCGGCCTGGGTAGTCTCCTGTCGGGCGTAGGTTCATCTCCGTCACGGGGATGGCGTCAGCGTAGCTGGCGGGGTATTGGGTGACGGGGAGCCGGCCGGCGGGGCTTGCGGCTCCAGTGATGAGCTTCATGATGGCCGTACCACCATCTTGGCCTGGCCAGCTTGCCCAGAAGATTCCGTTGACGGCTTTATTGTCCAGCAACTCGGTATTATCTAGCTGGTCGCCTAATTGCACGACGACAAGAGGTTTACCGAGTTCGGTGAGAGCTTTAAGGAGCGTCTGTTGAGCCCCGGGCCATTCTAGCGAATATCTGTCCTTTTCCTCGCCGGCTGCGGATGTGTCGAGGCCGCCGAAGTACAATATATAATCAGACTTCTCTCCGGCAGCGAGAGCATCAGCAGTCCAATTGTCGGGGTCGGTACTATTTTCTAGCACTGGGCCATTGGCAAGATGCACAGTCAAACCCAGCTCTGCAGCAGCATATGCAGGGGAGTGGGCAAAGAACGGGTTTCCGCTGTAACCGCCAATAATCTTGCTCGAATCGTTCGCCCAGAACCCTATCATGGCAATGTTGGCATCGGGTGAAAAGTCGAGGGGCAGAGTGTCGTCGTTCTTCAGCATAACGATGCCATCTACAGCAATCTGTAGGGCAGCCTCTTGGGCCTCTGGTGTGTTCACATCCGCCTCACCCAGCGATGCGTACGCGGAATGGGCTCCGTCAAAGTACCCGGCATGCACCAATCCTTCAAAGGTTCGGCGAAGGGCGCGATCCACAACGTCTTCCGTCAGGAGGCCTTGCTCCCAGGCGTCAGAGATGTCCGAAGTTGTCTGGTACTCGCAGCTGTTATCCATACCCGCGTTAAAGCACACGGCAGCTCCTTCCGCATTAGTAGAGGTGTACTTGTGATGCTGCCAGACATCTTGCACAGCGCCACAGTCGCTCGTGACGTAGTTGTTGTGGTCAGTCCAGTTCCAGTGCTCGCGAAGGACCGTCTGGAGAAGATACTCGTTTGCGCATGCAGGGACTCCGTTTACTGCATTGTAGGCACACATGATTGAGCCAACTTTCGAGTCCCGGGTACATTGCTGGAATGGTAGCAGATAATATTCTGCCAGGTCCTGGAGGGTGATTTTTGCATCGAAGTCATGGCGAGTTGAGCCACCCCAGCTCTCAAAGTCATTGCCCGCATAGTGCTTGCAGGTGGCTACGATCCGTCGCTCCGATTTGTAGCCCTCAAGCCCACGCACCATGGCACGGGCATACCGGCTGCCCTGCAGGGCGTCCTCACCAGGGGTTTCCGAACCTCTTCCCCAGCGTGGGTCTTTGAACAGATTGACGTTTGGTGTCCAGAAATCAATCCCCGAGTAGCCATAGTTGCCCCATGCTCGAGCTTCGTTCCCAATGATGTCGCCGATTTTCTCAATCAAATCATCATCGAACGCAGCCGCCATCAGCAATGGCATGGGGAATGAAGTTGCGGTGTCAAATGGCGGCGCGAATGTTACGTTTGGCGCGTCGGCAACGCCATGCAACGCTTCATTCCACCAGTTGTAAGCCGGCAGGCCAATTCGCTCTGCGCCTTTGGCGGACCTGGTACTCTTAGCAACGGGCCATCTATGAAGAAATTATCATCCCTTACCTCACAAGGTTTTGCACCTTCTCATCCGAGTTCAGGGCAGCAACAAGGGCGGCCGCCCGCTCGGAGGGTGATGCATCCCGATCGCACACCGTGTTTGAGGCTAGGGGGCCATTTGCACAGTCGGGAAATGTGAATCTCTGTGCACTGCCGAAGCTCGCAAGGCACGTAGCCGCCGCAATATAAAACTTCATGGCAAATTACCCAGTCAAGAGGACACACACTCCTTCATCCAAGCTTCCCTTCGATTTCATAGGTGCGATTTCAAAGGGCATTGTGTGCGGAGAGAATGTATATATGCTTTCACTTTAGCCAAAAAGTCTGGATATATCAACACCCAATTCCGTAGCTCACGATCCTATCGCTTTTTTCCCGAGGGAGGATCCCGTCTTTGCCGTAAGCAACTTAGAGCAAGTGATGGTCAACAATGGTGTTGAGACGATCATGATTCCTTCACAGCTTTCGGCAACGGTTGACGGCAGTCGGGGCAGTGTCCGCAGTGTCCGGATAAAATCCCCCGGCGATAGCGCCGATGCGCTAATGTCGGGATTGTTTCTCCTCCTTTTCTAGCCGAGTCCAGAGCAGGAATATTCTGGGGTAGCGTGAACTTTGGCACGTTTTCCCGGGGTAACTACTAGGGATCGGCGGCCCCATCATTCATCGGCTCATATCCTGCGTTTCAATGCAGGGAACGGCTTTTTCTGTTCTCGAAACATTGTCCGCTCTTGGCAGCATGATTGCGCTGATCATACGTATCAAGAGCAGAGAAATTGATTAAGACAGGGGCAGACACAGTGCTATATAAATGGGATTGCAGCCCGTGGCAGAGATGCAATTGCTGGTCTCTATTCCCTCTCACGCCATTCGTCTAAGCCCTTCTTGACCACCGTCAAAATGCATTCTGCCCTCTCTCTCGCACTTGTGCTGCTTGCAGCAATCGTCCCAGATACCTCCGCTGCTTCTGCCGGCTGTGGAAAGGACCCCGTCGAAAGCGGCGAAAAAACGACCAACGTCAACGGCAAGGATCGCCAATACATCCTCCAGGTCCCCTCCAATTACAACCCGGAGACGCCGTATAAGCTCATCTTCGGCTACCACTGGCTTGGTGGCACTAAGGATAACGTGGCTCCGGGCTACTACGGCCTTCGGGACATTGCCGCAGAATCAGCTATCTTCGTCGCTCCCCAAGGCCTGGACAATGGCTGGGGTAACGCCGGCGGCGAGGACATCACGTTCACGGATCAGATGATTGAGACCATTCAGGATTCGTTGTGCGTCGACGAGACTCAAATCTTCGCAACTGGATTCAGCTACGGCGGTGCGATGTCGTATTCCCTCGCTTGCAGCCGGGCCGGTGAGTTACACCTAGCACGCATAGCTCCAAATCTACCCCAATTCTGTTGCTAATACGTTCAATCGCAGATGTGATCCGTTCAGTCGCTGTCATCGCCGGTGCAACGCTTAGCGGATGTGATGGCGGCAACACTCCTGTTCCATATCTCGGTATCCACGGGGTGGTTGACAGTGTGCTGAACATTGGCATGGGCCGTGAATTGAGGGATAAGTACCTGCAGCTCAATGGGTGTCAAGCTCAGGAGGCGCAAGAACCGCAAGCAGGATCCGGTACCCATATCAAGACCGAATACGAGTGCAACCCTGGTTACCCTGTCTGGTGGATTGCGCATAGCGGAGACCATGTGGGAGACCCCAGAGATGGTAACGGGGATTATTGGGCCCCGAGAGAGACCTGGGCCTTCTGGACTGAGGCGATTGGCGGCGGCGGCAATGCAACTTCCTCCTAAACGACGACATCTGGTAGCTGTGGCGGAGATCGCTGCTAAATAACGACTGATAGTGGCTGGGATTGGGCTGGTCCTATTTACTTGTTGCCAGCTAGTCAGTATTTGGGCGTTCTTTTACTACATGTAACTAAGTTGTGCCACTTGTGAGTACCATAGGCACCAAGGAGAGAGTCAAGAGTACTTACCTGGGGCATAAATATCATGTAAAGTGGCCTCACGCAACGGCAATTCAGTCTGTTAGGATTCTCTCACATCTGTTAGGTCGGATATGATAGGTCAATCAGTGATTCGGCAGTCGTAGGTTAACCCCAATCTTGAGGTAAATGATACCCATGTTTCGATTCTAGATAAAGAATTGACATCCCATAAATGGCCTTATCTGCCATTGCGACCTATAATCTCTATGGACACCATTTCTTTCTTACAACCTGACCATCTGAGATCTGAGGCGGAGCAGATCCATCTGTAGTAAATCCTACTAGAAGCCTCAGTTATTGTTCTCAATAGATTGGGACGTGAATAATCACGTATATACCCATGGCTTGCATCAGCTTCTCCGCCACTCTCCTTAGCTTTCACGAGACAGGAACACGCCAGGAACGCTTTGATGTCAGCGTCAGGACACACTCTTTCTTTTGGTGATTACATAGGAGCAGCAAAATTCCAAGCCGGGAGATGATCCTCCTGGGCTCTCAAAGGCTGAATGCATACTGTGCGCAATTTATCATTAGCCTTGCACCCCCCTCTGTGCAGCAACAGGAAAACATCAAAGGCAGGACCATTTACCCGGGAACGAATTTCTTCAGCCTCTGTAACGGCTCGGATGCCCTTAACGTCCATTTCAGAACCAAGCCCGCCAGTGCGGAGGATCTCCGGCAAGGGATATGCTGTCGATGCCGGGGTTGCGGAGTGTAGACCGGCAGTGACGTCCATGGCGTGGAAAAGTCGGGGAAAGTGATGCAGGATGTTCTTCACTAAAACTAACTTACCCTGTGGCTTTTGCCAAGTCTTTTCCGCCATGGGCTAAGTTACTACTACTAGTAGCGATGATTTCGGGAGTGACTGTCGGCAACGCCAAATTGTGACGGGATTTATTATTACTTGCGGCATATTTGATTCCCCTTGGGAAGTAGATTCCGATCCGTCATAACTGCGCCTTTATCCAGAAATATACCGGTGGTTCTCTCTATAATAAATCAATAGTACTATGGAAATAAGTTCTACCAACCAAGCAATATGCAGTAGCTACTAATAAACCCAAAGCAAACTTTCCGTTACAGTATATAGTTACATAGCACCGTAGTCAAGCTGACTTCAAACAAAATCCACGGCCCTTTGCCTATTTATCTAGCCTTCCGCTCCCACCCCGTTGGAAACTTGGTGGCTTTCATCCGCGGAAAAACGTGGGCCTCGGTGTTAAAGACGACCTCAGTCAGGGGGAGGAGGTCGGTTGGCGAGAAGAGAAGATAGAGATATTTCAGAGTTTCGGCCTGGGAAGAAAATATATTAGTATCCAGTAGTACTCCTATTATTGTGACGAGCATTTCAAACTACTACTTACCAGCCAAAAACTCTCCATGTTATCCCGAGGCACTGGGGGGATACTATTTACGTCGTGAAGGGATGTATATCCCTCACCATGGGATGGGATGGTGTATTTCTCAAACGCCTCGAAGATCTCCCATCCCCATTCCCGGTAGATAGGGTCCTCGGTTACCCGCCACATCATAAACAGACTCTCTACCGTCTCGGGCCGTTGCAGGTTATGCGCATCCAGTGGCTTCACGATGTAATCCTGCTTCCAGCTAGAGATGGAATCTCTACTGCGAGGACGCGGGGCGTTGTTGTTCCCAGGTACTGGTTCGAGGTCGGCATCGTCGGCATGGAACCAGGCAATCTCGGGAGCCAGCCCCGTCTCCGTGACTTTGTACATGCCCCAGCATGTCTTCATGATATCCTTGGCAAGTGTCATCTGCTTCTCTTTTTCCTCGGACCAGCCGTGGAGTCGTTTTGCTTCGGATACTGTGAGCCCGTTCGTTACGCCTAGTGCGATCGTGCCTGGCAGGAAGCAGACGAGATGGTCCATCTTGGGGGACAGTTTGCCGCCGATTCCATTAGGGAGCTCGGCGATGAATTGAAGTTTTGAATGCTTGGTTGAGGTGACGAGGTGTTTTTGGATTCCGGCCAGTGCTTCAGACCACATTTCTAAATAGATGGGCTCCGAAGTTTGCAGATACTGCTTGATGAGATATTCTGTCAATGACGCCAGTCAGTTAGTGAGAACCAATTTATAGATCAGGGGAGGGATATAGTGGAATCCAATACCATAATATGAATCGCCACGGCTCCCGAGACGAATTTCTCTCGTCGTAAAATGACCCCTCTCCGGATCCACAAATATGGGAAGAAGGCCATCCTCCATCCTATTATCATCAAGGACTTGCATCACTTTCTCCGCTTTGCGCCAGTAAACTTCGTTTCCAGTTAGGTTGGCGAGATACTTCATTTCCAGCTGGAGCGTGGCAGCCTCTGCCATTGACGAAGCTCCGCCATCCGCATGCGAACGGATTCCACGCTTCGTCCGCAGGTCGATACTTGCATACGGAATCCCCGTCTCGGATTCGTATGCGCCGAGAAGTCGATCGGCTAGGTCGACTGCCTTGGACAAGTAAACAAAATCTCGTCGAGAGGCAACATCTGGCATTTGGTCGGCAAGATAATGTGCTGAAAGAAGCCCACCAAGCATGCGAATTGTCGTCTCGAACGTGTTGACGTCTTGATCTTGATCATAGGTGAGTTTGCGCTGGATCCACTTGCGAGCATCTGCCAGTTGGGACGTCAAGTTCATGATCATCATTGTGTCCAGACTGTCAACAATGATCCATCCCAAGCCTTCGGGGCACATTTGGGAGCCACTTTTCGAAATGGGGTGGAATTGATCCTGGCCTAATTGAAGCAATAGGGGGGAATATCTCATTAGTCCATATATCGGAATGTATTCATGTTGGCAGGGGATAGAAATAACGAACCCCAAGCGTATTTTGTGTAAGCAGTCCAGCTGCCTACAAATGCCTCCTTCACCTTTTCTCGGCGGTGGTCCCAATCACTCGCTCTCCACCTGTAGCGGTGCAAGCCATATGGAGAGTCCTGGATGCTCTGGAACACACTCAGCACAAGAGCAATGCCAGCAGACAAGAACAGCGTAACCCGCAAGATGGCTCGCACAGGCCACGTTGAAGACTGGGAACCCTGCAAGCGCTTGTAAGAACCTCTTGTTCTTGAGTATGCTTTCTTGCATGGGGGGCCCATTTTGATACTGATGACAATGAGGACGATGATGACGGCGATGTGCTTTGGATTGTTTAAAAGGTTTTCGGTGGGGATCGCTAACAGACACCCCCCTTTATCAACCGCCGGCCCCATGTTGGTGGCACAGAATGCCCTCCACCAACCTTGGAAGGCAGTGCGGAAGGCGGCGAGGGGCATGTCTGTAGCAGCTCTCCCTAATTATCTGCGTTTGGTAGCGCTTAATCGATATCACATCCATGGTCAGAACTGGAGTTGGTATATCTAGAGGGCTTCCTCAGGTTGGGCGCGCTGATGATGATCTCCAGAACACGTTATATGAACAACCTTCTTCATGAGCAAAATAATTGCAACCCATGAATATATCTTCTGATCTCGTCTTGACCATAGAATCGCAGCGAGTGGGTTGGTAGTTGCAGCCCCAACAAAGGAAGAGAAAACAGAAAAAACAAAGTCATGTTAGGTCACCCGATGTTTCCTCGCGTTTGAGCCAATGGAACCCCTGAACTAACTAACGAGTTAACTAAATCTTAAAAGGCTGGTCAGGGATCTACATACATTTGGCAAGGTTTCTACACATCAAGTTGCTTTGTTCCGCGCTGCACAAAGAAGATAGAGCCAACGCCTGCATGTATTGTAATTGATCTGGGAGATAGATGGTCCACGGCCAGCCGCAGCGTTATTCGGATACAAGTAGTACTACTATGAGAGGCAGGTTATATTTTATGATTCTGTACATACAAGAGAGCATACACTTTCCTCTCCTTCTAGCCTCTGGTTGCCCAAGTTGCCCTTCTATTCTATTCTTGCACTGTAAATCTCTTGCTCTCTCCGTATGCAGGCCTTCTTTGCAGAGGGATGAAGAATACTAGTACTATCCTTCTCCATCTCTCCACACTTGGCATTTTTAGCGCCCGCCCCTTTCCATTGTTCCTCGCCAATAAATACGCGCCGGTGTGGAAGCCATGGCCCGGAAGGCCAATTGAGAGCTGCAGAGAGGGCGCCACAGAAGCATGCGAAGAATGCAGCAGAGCAGATACCCGTCTGCCGCAGTCTGCACTCTGCAGCCTGCAGGGGTGAAGAATCCGAGCGGAAGCGGCAAAATGGCTTCACACGCAGGAGATCAAGAGGGCTGTGTGCATCTAGGGATTTTATTGGTTGCGTCTTGCCTGAATGGCATGACCGGGGGGTTGTAAAAGGACAATATTCATATTTCTTCGACCCTCACTCTTTAACTATGGCTGACCCCTATTCATGGTCTGTGGCAATATGAATCATGCAGTGGATTGAAGTCTTGGCAAAGGTGGAACCAACCACGATGCGCCGTTTCTCTGAAAACGCGCTAAAGTTGGCAGTTTCCACGGCCAGCGGGATGAGCTTAATTTGACATCTCTCCATCCACCTCTCCTGGGTATTCGGATGAAGCACGACGACGCGCACTTCATGGCACCATTGGGTCTTACGGCTGCATATGTTGCTCGATAGTTTGAAGGCAGGTTGTTTCTCCTCCTACTTATGTCATATTCGGAGCTCAAAACTCCTCTTGGGACTTTTGTCAACAAAACTAGCAGCAATTCAACTGTGGAATCCCTCATTGTCTTGTTGGTAGTGTCTGATTCAGCCATCCCTTTCTCCTCATACTGTAGCAACCTTTCAATGGGAATGGATGTAGAGAGTTCCTCATCCTATGTCTGGATTCACTTGGATATCATTGCATGCACTTGCTACCATGGATGGCCAGGGGTCCAGCATTAACTAATCACCATGTGTTTTCTGGGATGATAAGTAGAGACCCAGAATATGAGGCCAAGCTACATTTCAAAATCTCTCTTCACTGACTATGAGATGCCTTCGATAAGTGTGGCATAACCCATGGGCAGTGTGAAGATGCATCGAATAATGCCTCAGGGGATGGCTACTGCTAGTGCCATGAGCACACAGCTGCCCATATTTTTCTCCCTGTGTTAACAACAATGGCTCCCTCCCTTCATTCTCCTTTCAAATGAGCTTCCAATAATGTTGACTGCCCATTGATAGCACGGAAATGACTGGTGCAAATAAAACATTCATTGTTACTCTCGTAGGGGTTAAATAATCCAGAGCAATTAGGGGGGAGGCTCTTATGGAGGGCCTGGTGCTGCCGCCTCTCTTGCCCATGATGGACAGCACCTTTCCACCGAATTCCTTGATTGTCCTGCTATCCAACGACCCAGATGCCAGACACAGTCACAGCAGACAACCCACCCAGCGCAGAGCCGCCAAAGTCCTATTCTAAACCTCCGCTCCCCGTCCGTTCCACCGATGCAGCATTTCAGCCCACATCCGCGTCCGCGTCGCGGGGTTACCGCATCCTGGAGCTCATCCGGCCCAAACTCGCAGCCCGGGAACCGGACGTGCCCCGGCTCGGGCAAAGCAATCACTTGTCACTTTTTATTTAAAACGGCCCAAGGCCGCGGGCGGTCCGGGATTGAGTTTTCAAGAGGCGTGGTTGATGTATCTGAGTCGGTAGCAGATGATTTATCCGCACATCGTTTGGCTGGTGGCAATTGGGTGGAGTCCAATCCAGCCAAGGTATCAGCCGGATGGAATTGGTTTAGGGGTTATTGGGAGGACTGCAAGCACGGTGGGGTCTGTCAATGGGCAGAGTGAGAGGAAGTGTTTATAAAAGCTAATAGTTCAGGAGTTTTTTGTTTTTTATTCGTTGTTTTTTTATTTTTCTGCATTCATTCAACTATTTATGATACCCAGATTCTGAGGATATAGATATAGTTTTTAAGTTTGATTGAGATTATTTGATTTGTTGCCATTATGTATGTCATTTTATGTTCACTTGCTAATAAATGTATCTCTTGCTATGTTCTGCTAACGTAAGCCATGCTATGCTATGTATGTTGGAGGCTGATGTACAGAAATGCTGATGGAGGGGAGAGAATGGAAGCAAGATAGACCAGGAGGGACAGGCCTATGTGGATGCGGATGCAGATGCGAATGTGGTAGGGGTATAGGTATAGGTATAGGCATAAAGAACATATATGTCAGGCGAATCATGAGATGGGGAGAGAAAGAAAGGGGAAAAGGGGGCAGCAAAGAGGAGGAGGAGGGGATCAGGTAGACAAGACAAGACGGCTGGTCAGTTAGTGAATCAGCCTTGCTCATAATCAATCGCAGCTCTTCGTACCATCCATTTCATCATGAGATATTCCAATTTCGTTCGTCAAAAAAAAAAGGTCAACACCAATTCCTCGGGGGTCCAACAAAGTCAACCCAATCTTCCAACGATTGACTGACTATTTTCCATCTCCCTTCTTGCCTCCGCAAGGGCATTCTGAAAGGGTAGTCCACTTCCCTTAACGAACCCCCCACCACACCTATGCCTCCGAGCCAAAGGGGTAATTAAACTTCAACAACCCATTCAGCCCACCAACCCAGCCATCTGCCGCCGCCGCATCCCCCTCCCCCAACGTCTTCCTCATCATGCACGGAATGCCCCCCTCCCACCCCACCCCACCAGCACCAACGCCCTTCCGAATCTCCTCCCCCCAAACCCTAACCTCCATCCCCACCCCAAGCCCCCTGGCCATCATCACCCCGTCAATACTAACCTCCACCTCCCGGCCTCGATTCTTCTCACTAAGCCGTAACGTCACCGGCGTACTCGCCGGCACCACCAGTGGGCGAAAGCTAAGGCTACGCGGACAAATGGGTGTAAGCAGCAAGGACGGCACGAGTGGGTGGATAATACTCCCGCCACTGGAAAGACTATACGCCGTGCTGCCTGTGGGAGTTGAGACGATGATGCCGTCCGCGACGGCCTCGGTGAGGAAGCGGCCGCCGACGAAGACCTCGACGATTGCGAGATGGGGCTGTTTGCCCCGGTGGATGACGACCTCGTTCATCGCGTGCACGCCGCCGTCGTCGTCAGTGGGGGAGGACATGGTGGCTCCGTCGCGGTGGACGGGGCGCCCGTCGGGTGTGTAGACGCCTACGCGCAGGCGGCTGCGCACGAGGATTTTGGCCGGGCGGCTGGTACCGAGGGACTTGCCGCGGGCGTGGGACCAGCCTGTTGGTGTATTTGGAGAGGGTGGTTTAATGTGTTCGAGTATGGATGCGCGGTCTGAGGGGGGTGCACCTGACATGTAGACTTCGCGGAATGCGCCTTTGTATTCTGCGAACTTCCATTCCCCAAGGAAGCCAAGGGTGCCCATGCTGAAGGAGAGGACGGGGGGGACTAATTTGGATGTTGCGAAGAAGGAGGATGCGCGGAGGATGGTTCCATCACCACCTAGGGTGACAGTTAGGTCGATCTTTTCTGGGGGTAGTTTCTCAGACTCGACGGTGGTATATACTGGGAACGGGAGTAGATCGTGGACTTCCGCGGCGGTCGCACGCTCTAATATTACGGAGATGGGGGAGTATGTGGATTTTATATGACTGGTAGATATGTTAATAAGATGATCAATCATATGAGTGTAAGTCGGTCGGAGCAGCATACTTTGCGAACTCAAGGAGTGACTGGGTGACCTCTGGGGCGCCCTTTTTTTTCACAAGCAGGATGTTACGCGGAGGCATGGGCCATTTGAGAGCTAGGAGATCGCTTCCTTTGGATTCTACAAGACATCAGCGCTGGACGATGCCGGGATGGACACTAGGACTTGACGCACACCTTCATATTGGGGGCAGATTCTATCTTCTAGTCGGCCTATATCTTCGATCTGCCTGAGAAGAGGGCCAGCGGAAAAGGCACGCCTCAGTAAGTGTCTGGAACTGCTGCTGCCAGGGGTGGGACCCCGCCTCAGACAGTTCCTCAGCGCAAACTCCATAGTGTATTATGCCGTCTCCGAGGGTATTAAATGACGCGGTTCGCCGGTCTAGGCTCGAGACGAGCAAGTTTCTGGTTGGATATTGCTTTGTTGAGCTTGGGATGCGCGGAAGGAGGGGCAGCTAACTATGACTGGGAGCCATAATAATCTCTGGATAATCTCTGTACAAGCCGGGCGCAAACGATCAAAGGAGAGCAGAGTAATCCATGCAAGGCGATTCAACGAGGAGGACTAGAAACAAAGCAGGATCTTGATAAGCTGTGTCGCAGAGTAGTCATTGTCTGCACGAGGAGTGTTTACATTTGCGATGCCGGGAGCGGGATGTAGGACATGGCGAGTAGGACGGGAATAAAGAAATAGGCTGAGGGAGCTCTAGCGGTGGCGTGTTGGTACGTCCAACAGACACAGAAACAGCCTGTCCTTGTCCTTGTGTTCGTCGTCGTCTTCGTCGTCGTCGTCGTCTTCCTGTTGTTGTCGTTGAAGCAATCCAAAGGCGGACAAAAGAAGCTGCTTAGTCAGTCCTTATCTCAGCGCCAAGGAAGCAGCACGTGACATTTATATTTGCATGTGATTGGCTGAGTCAGCTCCCACACCCAAAAACATTCCGTCATCGCTGGTTGGTTGATCACGGACAAGGCAGAACTCGAGTCTCTCTTCTTTCTTCCTCTTCCTCTGTTGACATCAGGGATAGGTATCTCTGTATTTCCTTGTTTGAAGATGTGCCACGCAGCCCGTGCGACTCTGCCGCTTGCCTCCGTCCCCCCCGCTCACTATCGCGTGCTGTGACAGCTTCGCGGCTAATGTCTGCCTGGTGACGTCGGGCTATCTTCTTACTCCAAGCTCTCACCGACATCCGCCGCTGCCGCTCTCTCATTCTGCTTGAGGTTTTGGTCTCTAGTCTATCTTCCAAGCTACACATTACATATCGTTACCTTTGAAAGCTACCTTCGTCATAGTCTGCTAGAATCAAGCCCTCATGCCACTAAAAACGGACGGTCAGCCTACCCCTCGGGCTGGCTCTGGTATGGATAGCGCTTCCAACAAGGAGGTCGTAGGCCACATCCACTATCGCCCCGCTGCCAACTATGGCCTCTTCACCCAGATCGTCCGGAGCTTGCTTCTGCTGGCCTGGTTCAACTGCTGCTGCTTCTGCATCGTGGCTACCCAGTTCGTGGGAGCCCCCCTCTACTTTGTCAACCGCCAGTGGTTCAACTCCTGGATGGCCATGACCAAGGGCTCCTTCGGCCTCGCCATCACCGCCCTTACAGAATGGGGCTGCCCTACTCCGATCCGAGTTAGCGGAGATAAGAGCGTGCAGGGCCAGTTTGGCCTTACAAAGGATGGGAAGCTCAAGACCTTGTTCCCCGAACGCCTGGTCCTGATATCGAACCATCAGGTCTACACCGATTGGCTCTATTTGTGGTGGTTCTCGTATACTGCAGACATGCACGGCCACATCTACATCATCCTCAAAGAGTCGCTAAAGTACATCCCTCTCATCGGTCAGGGTATGATGTTCTATGGCTTCATCTTCATGGCTCGAAAGTGGGCTTCAGATAAGCCGCGGCTCCAACATCGGTTGGAAAAACTGAAAACATACCACCAAGGTCCGACGCCGGGTTCCCAATTGCTCGATCCCATGTGGCTTCTGATCTTCCCCGAAGGCACAAATTTGTCCAAAAACACCAAAGGAATAAGTGACAGATACGGCGCAAAGCAGGGGCTTCCGCCCTTCAGACACCAAATTCTTCCTCGATCTACTGGACTGTTTTTCTGTCTGCAGCAGCTCAGGGGAACCCTTGATTATGTGTATGATTGCACTATCGGCTATGAGGGGCCACCGTATGTTATATTTCCCCTACCATACTCATATGCCATGAGCTGATAGGATGTTTAGAAAGGGGAGCCTCGCAGAAACCTATTTTACCCTTCGTTCCACTTATCTCCGCGGTCGGCCTCCCAAGGTTGTGAATTTCTACTGGAGACGCTTCGCTGTTGCAGATATCCCGTTGGACGACCAAAATGAGTTCGAAGCATGGATCATCAAGCGATGGGCCGAGAAAGATGACCTCTTGGAACAGTTCGTCGAGACCGGCAAGTTCCCGCCTTGCGAATGGGAATCTGGTTCGAATGGCGAAGTTGGTGGTTCGGGCGATTCAATGAAAGCTGAAAACCCAAGCTATTTTGAGTCCGAGGTGAAGCTGTCTTCGTGGGTTGAATCCCTCCAGATTTTTGCTGTCTTGGCTATTCTCGGTGTTGTTGTGCACCAATTCCCGAAACTTTGGAGGTCTTGATTGATTTTGGTTACTATGATTTCGGTTGACATACCCACATTGCTGTTTTTTATTTTTGGGAAAGCGAATTGGATAGAATGGTGTATTAAAGATGGGGTTTGGATCTGAAGTTCGTTTTTTGGGTATTTCATTTTACACCCCACGCACGACTTTAATGATATCAGGCGCGGCTCATGCCCCTCCACTCTGGCGTGGTGATTGGTTTTTTGCGAGATGTTGGATTTTGGATACTCTTATAGCTGGAAACGAATACTATAATTTAATATGCTGTCAATATCGTCCACAGTTGTCAGGGGCGGCCGCTGGATTCCCAGGTCACCTGATCCGAATCAGCACGTGATTCTGTGGCGCTGTGGCTGGTGCTTAGTCAAGCCACACGGCTTCAACTTTTGAGGCCAGGACAACTTCCACCGAACACCAGCCAACCTCCGCCATCGCTGCCCGTTCCCAGATACAGAGAGGCTCTCGCCGGCGTGTCGCAAGCTGGAACTCCTCGGATACATCGTGTTTCCAGTTGTGGGACTTTTCACTGCCTCTTTACTTGAGAATGAGCTAGGCTTTCCGCCTCATTTCTCGTCGCGCTCCTGAGCCGTTGCTCTTCCCCGTCATCGCTCCCCGAACCCGCCTTGCGCCGTCACCATGGCTCCTCTCCAAAATGGTTACACCAATGGCGTCCTCGCGCCCGAGAGCGTGCTTGCGAACCTCCGATTTTCTGATATCCCCTCCGCCATCGACATCCCCGCCTCCACCTTCGACAGCGAAGTAGAGATCAGTCTCGAAGAGCTCCCCGACGACCCCACTGAGCTGTGCACACTGCTCGACAATGAAAAAGCCGCTAAGAACTTCTGGGTCATTATCGCGCTGGCATACGCGAAGCAGAACCAAATCGACCATGCCATCGACATTCTCAATCGCGGCCTCTCTTCTCTTGTGCCAGGCGCGGTAAAGGAAAAGCCGGGCCTGCTGGGCTGGATTTGTTGGCTATACATGTTGAAAAGCAGGCATGCGCCACGGGTGGCTCCTGAGGGCCAGCTGTTGGCTGACGCCAAGACGAAGGATTATTATCTGCAGGCCGCCACTTCGGTTTACAACGAGGCGTCGCGGATTAATCCCGCTTTCCCGCCGTTGTTCCTTGCCGGCGGTGTGTTGTCGATACTCCGCGCGTCCTTGCAGCCGCCTGCGAAGCCTATTAGGCCCGGAACCGTGGATACATCGGAGCGGGTGGAGAGCCTGCGGCAAGCGTTGAAATGTTTTGACGAGTCGTCCAAGGCTTTTGGAGGCCGGAATATCATGGCTATTCTTGGCCGGGCGAGGGCACATTATATGCTTGGCAGATATGCGGAGGCCCTCGAGGGTTATCAGGAAGCTTTGGTCAAGATGCCGAACCTGAGAGACCCGGATCCGCGGATCGGTATTGGCTGCTGTTTGTGGCGGCTGGATTTCAAAGAGCAGGCCAAGGCGGCGTGGAGTCGAGCTTTGGCTTTGGTATGTTACCCATTATTACCCTTAGTATCACGATGGGGTACTGATACTCTTGCTCTTAGAACCCGGAATCCAAGGTGGCAAATATCCTTCTTGGAGCATACTATCTGTACGATAGCTCGCGCCATACCACCAACGATCCGGCCTTTGGTTCGCTGTACAAGGTTGCCATGACGCAGTATACGCAGAAGGCTTTTAAGCTGGACAAGGAAAACCCGATGACATGTGCTATGTTTGGCGGCTATTTTCTCCTCCGGAAGCATTTCCCAACTGTTGAAGCTCTTTCTCGGAAGGCGATCGAGCTTACAGATGTCAATGCTATAGCTAGCGACGGCTGGTATCTATTGGCGCGTAAAGAGCATTTTGAGGGCGACGCTACCAGAGCAAACGATTATTATAACAAATCAGACCAGGCTAGAGGTAGCAGCGATAAAGGCTACCTCCCTGCCAAGTTCGGGGCTGTTCAGATGCAGGTGAAGACGGGAGATCTTGACGGGGCTAAATTCCGCCTGGAAAAGATCATTCAGCAAACGAAGAATCCGGAATCAATGACTCTACTTGGTGCTCTCCTCGCAGAGGAGGTGTTTGCATCCCAAGCAAGCGGGGCCAAAGAGGACAAGTCTGCGGAAATCAAGAAAGCTACCAGCCTCCTTGAGTCTGTCCGTGCTTCGTGGAAGGACGAGAAGAAAAAACTCTCGCCTGATGAGTCCGTCCTGCTTTACCTCGCACGACTATACGAAAGCGGTTCCCCGGATAAGAGCATGCAATGTCTACAGCAAGTCGAGCAGATGCAGCTCGCGCAAATCCCCGACGACGATCGTCCGGAGGATATCGAAAACGAAGAAGAGATCACGAATATCCTCCGAGAAAATCTGTCGCCCCAGCTGTTGAACAATATGGGTTGCTTCCTGTATCATTCGGAAAAGATCGAGCAAGCGCGGAATATGTTCCAGACCGCGCTCAATGCGTGTGTAAAGTCTAGAGATAAGGATGACTCTACTGACACGGATGCACTTGTTACTACCATCAGCTACAATCTTGCGCGAACCTATGAAGCAGCTTCCATGCCCGACGAAGCGAAGAAGGTGTATGAGGGTCTATTAGAACGACACGGCGATTATACCGAGGCTAACGCCCGGTTGACTTACATTGCCCTACGCCAGAGTCCGACAGGCGAAGGACCAAAGAAAATGGCCAAGCTGTACGAGTTGGAATCAACAAATCTCGAAGTGCGGGCCCTATTCGGTTGGTATCTTAGCAAGTCGAAACGACGCGTGGCCAACATCGCCGAGGATCACGAACAACGACACTACAAACACACCCTCCTGGGCTACGATAAGCATGACAGGTATTCTCTCACAGGCATGGGAAATATATACCTACTCTTCGCTCGAGACATGCGGCGTGATACAGACCAAGAGAAGGAGAAGCGAAGAAAAATCTATGAGAAGGCTGTCGAGTTCTTTGAGAAGGCTCTACAGCTTGATCCAAAGAATGCGTACGCTGCACAGGGCATTGCCATTGCGCTGGTTGATGATCGGAAGGATTACTCGACGGCCGTCCAGATCTTCTCGCGCATCCGAGACACATTGCGGGATGCTAGTGTTTACCTGAATCTGGGGCATGTATATGCTGAACTGCGACAATATTCTAAGTCCATCGAAAACGTAAGTATTTATCATATGTCTTCGCAAACCACTCAACTAACTTCTATCAAAAACAGTACGAAGCAGCCCTCTCTAAAGACCGCGCGCGCGACGCCCAAATCCTTGCATGCCTCGGTCGCGTCTGGCTCCTAAAAGGAATGCAGGAAAAGAACCTCGCAGCCATGACCACTGCACTCGACTATACCCAGCGCGCCCGCGCCGTGGCCCCCGAACAAATCCACCTAGAATTCAACGTCGCCTTCGTTCAAAACCAAATTGCCCAACTCGTCATATCACTGCCAGAAACCGCAATAACAACCCAAGACATCCAGGTCGCCATCGAGGGCCTCGATGAAGCTATCAATGCCTTCTCACAAATCGCGAAAGCAAAGCATCCACCCTATCCGCGCGAGGCGCTCGAGCAGCGAGCGAGTATGGGCAAAAACACGATGCGGAAGAAGTTAGAGAGAGTGATGCAGGCCCAGAAGGAGTATGAGGAGAAGAACGCGTCGAAACTTGCGGCAGCGAGGGAGGCGAGAGAGAAGGAATTGAGGAGGCGGGAGGAGGAGAAGCAGCGAAAGGAGGAGGAGGAAGCCGAGAATAAGCGGCGGGTTGTAGAGGAGCGGAAGAGGCTTGTTGAGGAGGCGACCCGGTTGGCGGAGATCAGGGCCGAAGAAGAGAGAAAGAGGGAGGAAGCAGAGTTTACGACGGATGAGGAGACGGGCGATAAGATCAAACGGAAGAAGAGGGGTGGTGGAGGGAAGAGGAAAAAGGATGATAGAAAGTCGAAGGATAAGAGTGCAGGACCGGAGGATAGTGGGGTGGATTCCGCTGATGAGGGAGGGGATGGGGAGGAGGGGACACCCGCACCGAGAAAGAGGAGACGGTTAGAAAGAAGGTCTGCGGCGAAGCCGAGCAAGTATAAGAGTAGTGAAATTGTGGTGGAATCCGACGAGGAGGAGGAAGGCGAGGAAGGCGCTAATGGGGCCAATGCGGCGGGTCGTGGTCGGGGTGGTAGTGAGACGTCGGATAATGAGGGAAAGGATGAGGATATGCGTGATGCGGGATCGGATGAAGATGAAGAAGATACGGTAGTGCAGAGAAGAAGAAAGAGGGGACATTTGAGGGTTGAGGATGATGATGAGGAGGAAGAAGAGGAGGAAGTGGAGCAGAAAGCAGCGTCGGTTGGGGATGAGGAGGAGGACGATTTGTTCGGTGGGAAATCTGGGGATGAGGCGGGGGCGGGGAGTGGGAGCGGCGGGGAAGAGAAAGATGGGGATACCGAGATGAAGGATCAGGAGGAGGAGGAGTGATCCACAATATGAAGTCTCGTCATCCGTCTTCAGGCTGTGCCAAAGACCTGTCCCTGTCTTCACCGACTGAACCACCTCTGTTAGATCCGCGGCGCTGCTGAACCCTCTTCTCGCGGGTCGATGCCATTGCCGTCAAAAACGTCCTATACACCGATCGCCAGTCCTCCGTGTCTGCACCTTACAAACACAGCCCTCACCCAGAACCTTATCTGAATTTCACATGTACTCTAGCAATTGTCTTCAGAAAGCCTCTCTACATGTTTTTTTCCGATTTCAGAACATTTTGATTTGCTGTTTATCTCTTGTTCTTGCCATTCATACTTCCTGGCGTTTTGTGTTCCATCTACCTGTCTATCTACGATGGGAGTTCATTATCATTTCATCACTAGCTACTTATGTGTTTATTAATCTCTTCCGCATCAGCTACCTATTTGCTTTGAACTGGCGAGTTCTTTACAAAATATGTTTCGGGATAGTTTGTAGGCTTGCATTATTGAATAAACAATAGCCATCTATGTACTTATTCTCCTTTACCAGTAGGTAACATGTAATGCGATACTTTGAATCCAAAACAATAACTTCGAAATCCAATTTTCTCTCAGGGGTAAACTTCGATATCACGTGCCTTCCAAATCCGGGGAGCTCCAGGTGGCCCGAGCGCGCCTCGTCACGTGCTCTTCATCGACGTCAGAAACGACGACCGAAAAGACACGAAACAACAAGAAGAAACAACAGCTCAACGCATCCAGTTTCTCTCTCACTTACACGCTCGCAAGGACATACCATGGACCAATTCGATATCGTCAGCTTCGCCCTGTGAATAAATTTCCAGAACCACTCCGTAACTTATCTAACCTCAATCCTATCCCCGGCCTAACTACAACATGGCCCCCGACATCCCCTCCGCAAAAATCACCCTATCCTGCCCTCTGTTCGGCGTCGATTTCGACCCGCGGAATAATGGCTTTCTCCTGGTCGGCGGCGGCGGAGGCGAGGGACGCAGTGGCGTTGGGAATAAAATCGCAAGTAACCCTCCAACCGCGGAGAAAAGATGACATCTGGCTAATTGGGCGGTATCAATGTTATTTTTTTATATAGGCGCTCCTAAACACATCCCGACGCAACGAAATTTCCGAGGTCGTCGATATCGAGCTATCCCGCGACGAAGACTCGGTAACCTCGCTGGCGATCTCGCGGGCGAATGATAACTCAATCGTTGCGCTGGCGGGGATCAATAGTTCCGTCGCCGAGCAGCAGAGGGATAATAATGAACATCTACGCGCTTTTCGGATTGATTATCCGCCGCGAAAAGAGCCCGAGGGTACGGGGACGGTTAGTAAGGGGAAATCGAACAAGGGGAAGAAGAATGCGCCCCCACAGCAGCAGCCGAAATCTACACCCCTATCGCGGACTTCGTTGTTTAGACCGCAGTACTCCAAGCCCACGGATAAGCGGGAGACATATCAGAGGTTGATACGGCTGTCGCCGTGGAAAGGGGAGGGGGCGCCACGTATCGGTGCGGTAGCGACGGGTATGGCGCCCAAGGGGGAAATGGTCGTGTTCAATGCGACCTCGCCCACGCCGGATGTGCTTGGGCGGATACGCCTCGACGGGCGGGAGGAGGTGGAGGATGTGGATATGCTGCCGCCGGCCGGCGATGATGATGGGAAATTTAAAGTGGCGTATACGGACGGGACGTCGATTTATACATTCAAGGTCTCTGCGTCGGCGAAATCAAATGCTGCGCCGAAGACGAAGACGGTCTACACATCGCCGTATCCCGATTACTTTGCGGGGAATAAGAAAAGGAGTAAAATACGTGCTCTCAGGTTCCTTTCACCCACGTCTTTTCTCGTTTTGCAAAACCTCCCAGACCGTGCTGGCTGCGAGCTGGTTATTATATCCCTTGGCCTAGCTCCCGAAGGCACTATCGTCCGCCGCACCCGGCTGCCCCGATCGATGAAGATTGGCCTAGGACTGGACGTCTGCCACCTCTCCGAATCGCCCATGGGCGAGAAACAATTCATAATCGCGGTCTCGGGCAACGACAACACAATCCAACTATTCACCCTCGAATACGCGCACAAAAGCACCTTCAGCAAATTCCGCCCCTACACGACCCTGCGCAACGTGCATCCGTTCTCCATGACGCGTCTAACCTTCTCAACATTCTTCCCACCCCCTCAACCAATCTCTCCTGAGGTACGACCGCAATACGTAAAACTTGCCTCAATCAGCGTCGGCAACACTGTCGTGGTCCACACATTCCCTCTATCTCCCTCACCCGCCAAATCCCGACATCCACGCTACGTTCTCGTCCAACCGGGCCCATCAGACCTCCTCCAGACTGTCTTTAGTAGCATCATGGCCCTGATAGTCGTCGCACTGGGTGCCTTCTTCCTCCAAGCATTCACAGAGATCCGCGGCGGCGTGCCACCCACTCTAGGCGCGGTGGACTGGCTAACTCCAAGACTACGCGAGATGATTGCCAGACCATATATTTTCGAAAATGGACTTCCGGCGCAGTATCAGAAATGGCGATCTGGCTCATCCATGCCCTCCTCGTCCATATCTACCTCCACTACTACCGTCACCAGCACCATGACCGCTACCTCCGTCATCCCCGTAGTACCGGTGATCGAAACCCCATCTCAGAACCTCCGCGATCTCCTCTCCTCACTATCCCATCCGGATCCAGAACCGGAAGCTGCGCCGCCATCGGAAACTCCTCCGCCCCCACCCGTGCGCGCGAGGATCCTGGTTGAAGAGCATCCGCATGATTCGGAGCAGATATCTCTAACAACTGTTCCTCATGAGGATAATCAACAGCCTGACGATGAAGCGAGTGACAGCGCTATCAAGCACCGCAAATGGGAAGATCTGCATGAGTCGGAGCGCGAGGCGTGGAAGGATAAGCTTTCGCGGGCAGGACATTGGGCGGTTGATGAGGGAGAGGCGGTTTTGAGGGGTGTGTTTTTTGGTAACTTGGCTGGGTTTGTGGCGGCTGTTGTTGATTGAGGTTGATCGTCTGATTAAGGGGGAGTAGATGGAGTGGACGTGTCTGATGCTGCCTTGGGTATGAGATACGAATATTTATGGAATCAAGTGATGTTGTATTCCCCCCCCCCCCCCCTGATGTAGCATGCAAAGCATGTT
>JANTQH010000071.1:0-102396 GCA_032988465.1 Onygenales sp. PD_10 | reverse complement strand
TCCTTGACTAGATTTTTTTTCCCCCCCCCCCCCCCCTGGAAGGTTACTTATTTTTTGAGCTTATTTTTGTTTCCATTTCTATTCTATTTTTCTCGGATATTATTTTCTTTTTTGTCTTCAAATTCTTTCTTTTCTATTGTTATTATTTGTGATTGTCAACTTGGATATATTATTCCCTGTGATATAGTAAATATAGATGGTCAGGGGTTTTGCTGGACATTCTTTTATAGTCACCCATCGCAAGGATGATATTGCTGATACGATGCCTATCTTGATCAGATATCAATCAGCATCTCAGATCTGCCTCTATACAGCTTCAGCCCTGGCCTCCAAGCTCTTCGGCCCGTCGACATCCTGTTCTGTCGCCCTCGCCAGCAACTGGGCCTCAATGCCCCGGACATACTCCCTATCCACCGAATCCTTCACAACCCTAAAAATGGACGGCCTCTCTCCCTCGCGGTCTGCAAATAGCAAATCCACCGCCTCCAACGGCAACCTCGTCGTCTCAGGATAGCAGAAATACACACACGGCAGCGTCACAAAATTAATAACCGCAAACACCACATAACTCTTATATCCAATATTCGTAATCATCACCGGCGTAATCTCCACCACCAAAAACGTGAACAACCACTGCGACACCACGGCCAACGCACCGCCCCTCAACCTCAGCTTCAGCGGCAACAGCTCGGACGGATACACCCACATATTCGACTGCCAGCCCAGCGTGAAGAACGTATGGAAGATATACAACACCACCGCCGCCGCATACCCCAACCGCTTCCCACCAATCCCTACAAAAATCGCAGACAACATCATACACACCCCCATCCCCACAGACCCAATCATGAACAACCTCCTCCTGCCCACACGATCAACAGCATACCACGGCACCAAGCTACTCAGGAAATAATACACCTGCAACCCGCCCGCGACCAGCAGCGCCTCATACCGACTCATCCCAATGGACTCAAACACATACGGCCCCAGCGACGACATGACATTGACGCCCGACAACTGCTGGAAGAAATTCGCACTGAACGCAATCGCCACGCGCGTCCACCCGCTAATCCCATTGTCGCGGAACACATCCGTCCACGACCCGGCCTCGCGGTCCTCCACCGCCAGCGCGTACTGGATCTCCTGCAGCTCCGTCGTGACCGTTTCGCTATCGATTTCCCCACCGCGCAGCGCGGCCAGCGCGACCGTTGCCTCCTCGACGCGGCCCGCGGCGCACAGGTAGCGTGGGGATTCGGGCAGGAAGGGAACTAGTGCGAGCACGATGAGGCAGAAGACGATCTGAAAGGCGCAGGGGAGCCGCCATTGGACGGAGCCCGGGTGGAATGCCATGCCGTAGTCGAGCCAGTTGGCGATGATCAGGCCCATGATTAGGTTCGAGAGCTGCATGGCCATCATGCGGCCGCGGGAGGTGGGCGTGGCGCATTCGGTGAGCCAGATGGGGATGACGGTGGTCATGATGCCGAGGCCGAAGCCGGCGATTAGCCGGCCGATGAGGAACTGGGCAAGCCCCTGTGTGGCTGTTTGGAGGATGGCGCCGATGGAGACGATTATTGCGCCGGCGATGTTGGAGGGTTTGCGGCCGAAGCGGTCGCCGACGGCGAAGGTGAAGATTGCGCCGAAGAGGGCGCCGACTTCGTAGCTGGCGACGAGGAAGCCGAGCAGGGAGGCGGAGGGGTTGTTGAACACTGCGAGGAATTCGGGGGAGGTGGTCAGCCCGCCCATGAAGCCTAGGTCGTAGCCGAAGAGGAGGAAGCCGATTGAGCAGGCGAAGGTTACGGCGTAGACGAGGTTTTGGCCTTTGAGGCGCATGTAGGTGGGTGAGGGGGTAGTCATGACGGGTGGGTTAACGGGGGGGGTCTAGATATGGGGATAGGGGGGGCAGGGGGGTGGACTGAACCCACGGGCACAGTTTAAACTGGATATCAGGGATGCGTGCTCCATGACGGGGATGGAGCGCTTGTTATATAGCACTCGCTCTAGGCGCTCGGCAATCGAGCGTGCATCCAGGCCGAATGCGGGGGAGTCTGGGGAAAAGCAGCCCCCTACCGTATTCCGGGGTCTGCTCCGGTTAAGCGGCCGGGGCGATTGCCGTAGCGGGCGGCTAATTATAGCCGGCCGGCTATGAACATCGAAGAAGCAACCACCACGCAGGGATCTTGCTGCCGACTTCAAACTCGGGACGAACTGGAAGTTTTGGTCTGGAACGAACTCTGCGGTGCAACAGTCGCAGCTTTGTGACTATCCGCGCGTCGTGTCTTGGTCTCGACGGCTATATAAAACGGCATCCATTTCTCTGCCCGGGGATAGCACGAAAGAGATCAAATCCAACTCACCACCCAACCAGTTCCTAATACAAAAGAAAACACAATGACCGACACCCCGCCACCGCGCTCACCCTCCCCCAGGGCCTCCTCCTTCGCCCTGCCGCCCCTCACCATCACCACCGTCCAATACGTCGACAGCCGACAAGCCGCCGTGGACCCCTCCTACGCCCGCTCCTTCAGCACCACGCCCTCATTCGTCGCCTACTCCCTCAGCTTCATCCCCGAAATCATCGGCCCGACCCCCTCCCTCACCCTCGTCTCCTCGCGCGCCTCCGCCCCAACCCCAGACCAATTCGCCCACGAAGCAGGCGTCTACATCCGCTCCACAAACGCCATCTACTTCACCTCAAACTACCAAACCAGCGACCCGCAAATCGACCTCTACTCCATCGACGCAGCCACCTGGCAAATCACCAACCTAACCCACACCGCCGGCTTCGACACCGTCACCCAACCCAACGGCGCATGCAACTACAACGACAAAGTCCTCTACTGCGCCCAGGGCGAAATCGACAGCCGCGCCGCAAACCCCTCCCGCGCCTCCGCGCTCGTCCTCGTCGACCCGCTCACCAACACGAGCCAAACCCTCCTAAACAACTTCTACGGGCGCGAGTTCTCCTCGATAAACGACGTCGTCATCCACCACCCCTCCGGCGACATCTGGTTCACAGACCCGACCTACGGCTACGAGCAAGCCTTCCGCCCCACGCCGGATCTGCCGAAGCAGGTGTATAGGTTCCGTCCCGCGACGGGCCAGTGCTGGGCGGTCGCGGATGGGTTTGACATGTGTAATGGGCTGTGTTTTAGTCCGGATTATGGCAGGTTGTATGTGACGGATACGGGCGCGGTGCAGAGTCATGGGGACGTGGGGGATGGGCATAATTTTTCGTTTAGAGGGACGGGGCCGGCGAGTGTGTATGTTTATGATGTTGTGGGTGGGGGGGAGGGGTATGGGGCTGGTGGGGGTGGTGGTAGGGAGGAGTGGGAGGGGGATAAGGGGGTGCGGTTGGTTAATAGGAGGTTGTTTGCGTTTTGCCATAATGGGGTTCCGGATGGGATTAAGTGTGATGAGAAGGGGTATGTGTATGCGGGGTGTGGGGATGGGGTGCATGTTTGGGATCGGGAGGGGACGTTGGTGGGGAAGATTGTGGTGGGGGGCACGGTGGCTAATTTTTGCTTTGTTAGGGGGGGTATTTGGATGTTCGCTGAGGAGGACTTGTGGTTTTGTAAGTTGAAGGCGAAGGGGGCGTTGGTTGATAGGGAGTGTGGACCTGAGGAGAAGGGGGAGGGGGAGGGAAAGGAAGAGGGGGATAAGACGGTGCGTTGAGGTGAGAACTTATAGGTATATCAATTTAGGAACAACATGGATCGCAATGAAATGGATTGTATTATGATGTCTGTATATCAAACGGTAGGCCACGGCCCGGTTTTTCCTAATATCCTTTTTTTTAAAAAAAACTAAAATTCTATCCCCACTTAAACATGTCTATTCGACATCCTGCGAGAGGAACTCAGGAAGCCGCTGCTTCACGTCCTCCCATGTCTCCTCCCCATCTACCAAAGACTTGACAGCCTTGCAGATCTCCTCCTCAGTGGCGCGTACCTGTTTCGTAGTGTCGCGGTCACGCAGGGTGAAGGTGTTATCCTTGACGGACTGGAAGTCCACGGTAATACCGAAGGGGGTTCCAAGTTCGTCGTTGCGGGCGTATCGCTTTCCGATACTGGCGGAGGAATCGTCGACGCGGTTGGAGACTCCAAGACGGCGGAGTTTAAGGGTGAGGCGTTGGACGAGGGGCTTGAAGTCCGGGTGGTTGGATAGGGGCACCAGGAGGACCTTGGTCGGTGCAACGATTGGGGGGAATGAGAGGACCTGTGGAGTTAAAGCGTTAGATCGATCAGGTTGGAAATGGTAGGTTATAAAATGAGAACTTACACCACGAGCCTCATCATCGGGTCTCGACCAGTATACATGCTCCATCAAGCAAGCAAGGATTCTTCCGATACCGAAGGAGGGTTCAATAACGTTAGGGGTGTACTCGCGAACATTCTCAACCCGAGTTCGCTTCTCGATGTTGATGATGTCCTTTTCAAGCTCGACCTTGCCGGAGCCAACGCCCTCGACGTCGATTTCGATCTTGCCATTATTGCTGAGGTCAAGCGAGAGCTTCTCCCGAAGCTCCTGGGACAGCGCATTGACGGCGGCCTCGACAGTTTTGCCGTCCTTCTTGAAGCGGGGGCCAAACTTCTTCTTGTCCAGGTCAATCTGCCACTCCTCGATCTTGAGAGGCTCGGCGCGCGTCTCTCGGACAAAGAGAGGAGCACCAGTCTTGTTCTTGTGCACGGTCAAATCGTAAGCACTTCGGTCAGCGCAGCCGACACACTCAATCCAGCCGTAGGAAGTAAAGAGCTCGGCATCCCAGCAGTCCTGTGCGTAATGGGCCATCTCGTTCGCCATATGCTGGCGCATCCGAATTTTCGATCGGTCAATACCGATCTTGAGAAGGAATAGTTGGATGCGGGCAAGGAAGTAACCCAAGGTCTCGTTATCTACGAGGCCAGTGGAGACGGCCTTGCCGATAGTCATCTTGTCAACCTTGGTGCTGCCAGAGAGCTGGGTTTCGCGGTTAAGCAGAGACATCTCCATATCTTGGACTTCATGGAAGCGGGGATGCTTCTTGCCGCCCTCTGGATCAACAAAATGCTCGATCTCAGCCATCAAGAATTCCCGCACGCGCAGAAGCCCAGCCCGTGGAGAAATTTCGTTACGGAAGGATTTTCCAATGGAAGCAGAGGCAAATGGCATTTGCTGCTGGTTGAAGTCCAGGAGCTTCTGGAATGTAAGGAATTGGCCCTGCGCAGTCTCGGGTCTGAGATAGCCGGGGAAGTTGCTGCTTGGGCCAATCGTGGTTTGGAACATCAGGTTGAAGGAGACGGGTGGCAGAACCTCTCCACCAGTGGCAGGATTCTTGATGTCGTGCTTGACGATGAGCTGCCCGAGCTCCTCGCCGTTGTAGTTGTCAATCTTAGCCAAGATCTCTTCATACTCGGTGACGACAGCGTCATCCAGTCTCACAGCCTTGATCTCCTTGACCTTCTTCTTTCTCTTCGCATCCTTCTCCTCATTGACCTCCACCTTTTGTCCGCGTGCCTCCTTGTCGCCCTTGAGCCGCGACTCAAGCACCTCCTCTACCAGATGATCCGCGCGAAAGATCTCACCACTCTTAGGGTCCTTGCACATCCAGTCGGCGAATTTATCCACGTGCCCACTGGTTTTGAGAACCTCATGCGGAGTCAGCATTGTGCAGTCGACCTCCAGCATATCCTCTTCCAAGACAAAGTGTTTCCGCCACAGGTCGACGACATTGGCCTGGAGGGCGCACCCAGGAGGGCCATAATCGTAGAGGCCAGATACCCCGCCATAGATTTCGAAGGAGGGGGTGTAGAAGAGGCGGCGGCGGAGGAGGGAATCTAGAGTAGGACGGTCAAGGGGTTGACCAGTCTTGGTGGTACTGGTAGCCATTTTCGGCTTGGTGACCCGGGTTGGGACGTTGAATTTGGGCGCAGTTGCGGTGCAGGAGAAAGGTCTTGCTTGGATGGCGGGGTGTCGCAATGCTCGGGGAAGTAGGCGAAGAAAGGGGGATTGACTCATACACAATGGATTTGCAGAATCAAAAGCACAAGCAGAGGAACAAGAGGGCGACGAGCGAAAGACAAGCAGCACAAAAAGCAGCAGAGACGCAGGACGATGACTCTTTTCTTCACGCAGCGGGTGTTTGAGATAGAATGAGGTCGAGTCATCGCGGGCGGAGAACTTTTTGGCCGGCACAACGTTTTTCCGACAAAATTTATTGCGCCGGAAAAAACGTCGGAGCTTCGAGATATTCAGAGACCCAGACATCTCCTCAACATCCCAACTTATCTACGTCAATTGGCCTGGTTCAAGACTGCAACTATGCCGTCGAAGAAGTCGAAGCTCCTCCCGTCCGGCGGGATGGAGTATAAGCCGGCGAACAAGGACAAGAGACAGGCCATGCACATCAGGCGGAAGAAGGCCAAGGATGTCAAGTCTCGAGCAGAGCGATTCGCGAGAAAGAAGGAAGAGGCCAAGAACCCAAAACTCAAGGCGGAGCGGCTGCAGCGGAACGTGCCTTTGACACTGGAGAGGAAGCGAGTCTGGGACGACGTTGGCAGCGATGTGGAGGACGGACTGGGAATGAGCTTCGACGTTGAGCGAATCAAGCGGCAGAAGCTAGAGGAGGAGGCACGGCAGGCGAAAATTGATGAGATGAATGCCGAGAACGAGAGCGAAGAAGAGGATGATGATGATGATGCCGATGAGGTGGATAGCATGATCGCCTCGGACAGCGACGAAGACGGCGCAGACGACGAAGACAAGAAGCCAAAGGCTAGTCGCACACGGAAATCCAAACTACCGTCCGCAACGGAGCGAGCGACGAGTCCTACCCAGTCGACGAGGAGCACGAACCTCGATCTTGCCCCAGATGCCCTTGCTGCCAAATTCCCCTCGTTGTTCAGCAAAGAAGAGCCCCCAACTCCCAAGATCTTAATTACCACCTCGATCAACTCTACCCTCCACGACCAAGCCCAACTCCTTACCGATTTCTTCCCTAATAGCGTGTATATCCGACGCTCCGCCCACAAACACGCCCACAAGTTCTCTGTTAGGGAGATATCGTCGTTTGCCTCAAACCGAAACTTCACAGCAGTGGTAGTGGTGGAGGAAGACCAAAAACGGGTTTCAGGAATAACAATTGTTCACCTACCTATTGGGCCGACCTTCCATTTCAGTGTCAGTAACTGGGTTGAAGGGAAAAAGCTCCCTGGCCACGGAAACTCAACGGGCCACTGGCCCGAACTGATCCTGAATAACTTCCGTACCCCGCTTGGATTGTTGACCGCTCATCTGTTCCAAACACTCTTCCCGCCACAGCCGGAATTAGAAGGACGACAAGTAGTGACCCTACATAACCAGAGAGATTACATATTTGTTCGAAGGCACAGATATGTATTTCGGGAGAAGAGACAAACGGAGAAGAGCGTTGTGGGAGCGGACGGGAAGGAAATGAAGGGCGTGGAAGGAATCAGAGCTGGATTGCAAGAGCTGGGTCCTCGGTTTACAATGAAACTCAGGAGGGTTGATAAAGGAATACAACGGGCGAGTGGGCAGGAATGGGAGTGGAAGGGAGGAATGGAGAAACAGCGGACGAAATTCCAGCTGTAATTTTTTTATTTTTTATTTTTTTACTTTTTCGCCAGTACCCCTTTAATTCGTCTCTGTTTGATTTTCTTCTATCTCTCTACAGCATTGACGATTTGATGAATATAGAGATATATCCCAAATTTTCTAGCACTACTACTGTTCTGTTTTCTGTGTCGTTACCTTATATCCCAATTTGCCCGTTTCCAGCTAACACCTCCCCACTGCCCACCAAAGCCTACAAGGCTTTTACCGTCAGAAAAAAGAGGTCTACCCGTTGCATAAGTCATGCATTGAATCTTGATCAAGAGTGATTGCTATCATTCGACTGTTATCCCCATGGCACGTCCTCTTTATTCGCTGCCGTTGCTGCTTTCCTCGGGATCGCTACAGCTGTCATTTGAAGCCGTTTCAAAAACATTTTTTCCGCTGCGGATGTTGATGGTTTGTGCAACCATCCAACGACCACCTTGGGTTTGATTGATATTGAACGTGGACGCGTGAGATTTTTTACGTCGGTTTTGTGCGTTCGTATTCGACGTCGCTTTCTTACGGCCGCTTGGCGTATGGTCCTCGGGTTTGGCGATTCCCTTGATGTTTGGTTCGGGCCTCCGATCACCTCCTAGCCTGTCATCGTTCGAAGGAAACTGACCATGAGGAGGACTTATGAGTTGTGCTGGTCGAAAGGGGAGGTTTGATCTCGATTCTCTAATTTCTTCTATGTCGTCCCCCGTTCCCAGAAGGCCGTAAGGTTCATTTCGGTGAACTATGGCTGGTGACTTCGCTCGCGAGGGGCTATGTTGGGCTGATTGGAGCTGTTGTGATGTATTCGCGGAATTATCACCAGTTGCCATCATCACTTTACTCTCTTCCACCCAGGCCCATAGCACCCCTGCTACCCTTTTGAAGCCGGAATCTTCTACGTCTACGAATCTGACCATATCCATGTGATTCGCATGAATCGAACTCGAAGGCCAGCCGTCCATGCAAGCGCTTTCCCGTTCAACGACTTTCCCAACGGCTTTCAATGAAAGCTCCTCGAAAAAACAATGGATTCTTATGGGATACGACAGATTCTCCATTTGTCGGAATGCGGCGTCTTGGCGCTTATGGATCAAGGCGTGAAATCGTTCCTGGATTCCATCCAGGACCTCAGAACCTTGTTTCAATGTACGCAGCAACGGCCCATTTGTGCGTTTCACAGTGGACAAGAATTTGCCACCTATGGAAGCCCAGAATGCAAGCCCGCTCCCGCGACAAGGTGTCGACATAAAACTTATCCCAAAGGTGGCTTTATAAATATCCTCAACATGAGCATCCGAAGAAACGTGTGATTTAGTCAATGCTTCCTGGACCACAAGCCCGCCCATACTATGAGCAACGAATATAATGGGACGCCCCATCTACATAAAAGCAGGATTAGGCCGTTTTTACAGATCACGAGCAAAACCCAACGTACCGTGTTCGTTCGAATCCGCAAAGTCCCCAAATCTTGGGCAAGTGACCCGGCATGGTCACTGACCCGGTTTTGGCCTGCTTCGGCCCAGAAGTTTACAACATCAGCGTCATAGCCGAAGAAGATAATTCGAGAGTTAGGGATCTGGCTATGTGTCGAAAGTAGATCCCTCGGCCATAATATATCATTTCCGTTCCTGTCTTTCGCCGCCCATGTCCCTGTCTGGCTGCCTGTTATACCGTGTACAAAAACGATGCTACGTCATAGTCAGTCCGATCATATGTCTCCCTTTTCAATCCACTCATATCTCGATACGTTATGCCACTTCGATACATACTCTACTTCAATATCATCAGTTACAGGTCTAGGCACCGACCAGCAACCGTACTGTCGTGGTTTGTCGGAGGGATCGACGATTTCAAGCTCATCTCTATATCAAGCAGAGGTTAGATACAGCTGTGCGTTAGACAGTGATAGAACCAATCCCACCGGTGTTTTGTAGAGTGTGTGATACTGCCGAACCTCGAAAATCCTGTGCTTCCGGTTAACGAGGGCATCAACCAGATACTCAAAATTAACGATACCTACTTACTATTCAGGGGCATTGTTAATCTGCGGGTTTCAGGCCACTTACTGTGCATTTATCGAAGGAACGAGGTGGTTTTAAAGGCATCTTATTACTTCCAGCATAACCCCGCAATAAACATTCAAAAACTCGCTGTCAGCCTCATCATGGGATCTGTCGCTTGGTGGGCGAGTGGTAAAGCACCACATCGCCAAGTAATTTGGCAATACGATTGAGAGGAGAAGGAGAGCCTTGTCGCTATTTCAAGGCTCAACACCACTGATTTTGATAACAACAAGGCATTAAATACAGCAAACATACCATCACTGTATCAATATCGCTTAAACTATGCTGCGGTATCCATCAGACCAGGTGCGTACATTTCCTTTCATGCCTCACGATACGTTCTCTGATAGGCTTATGATTGAATAGGAACTACCGCGTTATGAGGATGGCCAACTATTGAATGCTCGAGGGCCAGGCGCAACGAGTATCGGGGGGAATGTGTTCAACATCAACCAGAAAAAGAATGGAAACTGGCAGATCGCAGAATCATAAACAACTTCAATTACGGCACGTCGCAGTCAGAAAGTCCAACATGCGCTGTACGAGCCCCTACGGACTCGTTGCTCGCCTCCCAGGAAGGTTCGTAGAGAAACTGTGAACCCCTAGTCGTCCTGACTATTGACGTCGTTGATCTCTCCTTAGAAATGCTTCACCGTCTAGATTATGCTGGCCAAAGAGCTAGAGAGAGCCAGTTGGGCGACGAGATTATTTTCGACGAAACGCTGAGGTGGGTTTGGGACTCACCTCTTTACGATTGGTTATTAGTTTCAGAAATTCCTTCTCGGAAACATGCTCTGGGTTCACTTTCACCATTTTGGGTCCGCGGAAAGCCCGCGAGCGGCAAATCGACACTTATAAACTACCTTGCTAAATCGGACGAGATGCGGAAATTACTGAATCAGCGCTGCGCGAAAAGATGTATTATCATAAAGTTTTTCTTCGATTTCAGGCAGACGACCAACATCCGCAACAATTTCAAGGGTCTTCTTCTCTCTCTCTTATATTGTTTGGTTAAGGAAATTCCAAACATTGGAAACCGAATAAAGAAATCTGAATGGAACGATATCGCGCTCTATCACCAATGGCCAACGTCTGAATTACAAAGCATCGTCAAAGAATCAATCAAGGCATGCGGTGAAAGTATATGCATCTTAATTGATGGCCTCGACGAGTATGAAGGCGACATGTTGGACCTGGCTCACTTTTTATTGAACCTCGGGTTCTGCGAAAACGTTGCACTATGTGTCGCAAGTCGTCCCCATGAGATACTGGATGATGTCTTCGAGGGTGTCCCGACTCTTGAAATGCAGAAATTCAATTTCAGCGGTGTGAAAACATTCGTTTCTCTAACACTACAGCGTGCAAAAATTACAATTTTGCCAGGAAATGGGGACAACCTTCCCATCCAACGGGGGGGCAAAGCTAATGACTCTATCGAAGACACTATTGCGACAAAGGCGGAGGGTGTCTTCCTATGGGCAAGGTTTGCGATGAACCAAATTCCCCGCCTATGGCTTAGAGGAGAGCGTGATTTCCTATCCTTAGTGCGCTCTCTAGAGGAATTGCCGACGGCTTTAGAGGACATCTGGACACAAACATTCGACCGGCTCACCCCCTCAGACAGAGAAGAAGCTTCTATTTTGATGCAGCTCGTCTGTTTTGCCGAGAGAGAACTCGAAGTCCAAGAGGTCCTTGAAGCGATGCAGCAAGGTTTTACCCGTCTAAACGCCTTCATGGGGAAGACCACAGTTGAGAAGACTTCATTGTTTGCAAGAAGAATTCGGATTATTTCCGGCGGTCTTCTCTAGGTTTTGGACGTCTCAGAGTGGGATTCGAAGGCAAAATATCCACAGCCAGACCTTTCATTTTTCAGGGAAGGGACATCCATTGCCCCATGGGCAGCAACGTATTTGGCTTGTCACTCCTGCCTAGAGCCTATTTTAGTTGGGGACATTTACTACGAATGCGGTCAATGTACCGATTACCCAACCAGATACTTTTGCTTCGACTGTGTTGAATATGGGAAGAAATGCCACGACCATCCGTGCGATCTCATCAGCAGAGTTGGTGTTAGGCCAGACATTGATTCAAGGGTTTCGAATGAAACCAGCCTCTTGACGTCTCAGGACATCCAGGATTATCGCAAGAACCGCCCCGTCAGAGGCAAATTGTTCGGTTCATATAAGTACTCGGATGTTGACAAGGAGCGAGTTCTTCATCGTACTCTAGTTAAGCCAATACATAAAACAGTGCGGACATATTTGGACCGTCGAGGATGGACACAGCTCGCTGGTGCACAGCCTGGTGAACTCAACCCTGAGGCATTGTGGCTTAATGTCTGCGCAAGCGTGATTGGGAAAGTTACGTTTGCAAAACAGAGGGCGTTGTGTGCTTCTCAAGATCCCAGACACAATAGCCGTAATGCGTATTGCTCCAGCCACGACTGTGTTGCAAGAACACGGGGAAAGGTTACCCCCGACTTTTGGTCAAATCCAGGCGGCGATCGCCTCGAGCTTCTGCCTTATGCTATTTGCAACTTTCCTTCACACGCAAGGGTGCTGGAGCAAAAGCGAGAGGTCTCGTCCTACCCTATTCTGAAACCGATTCTGTGCCCGGAGCTTCTCGATCTCCACGGGAATTCAGAGCTTCTTCATGGCCTTGGAAAGTCATCTCCATGCCCGATCGCGGTTTGCTCATCCTATTTTGCGTCCTTGTCTATATTCCACCAGAACATTTTGCATTTTGCAGCGCTTCATGGCCTCAGTTTGCTTTTTCGGGACCTTCTATCTCAGATGGCTAGCTCAAACCCAGACATACGCCAGCCTCCAGTTTTGACAATGGCAACGCTGATATCGATGCCACCACCGGCCTTAAATTCTTACAGCACGATTCCTAGTAGCGCAAACCATAGCTTTTGTGGTCAGTACCTGCGCCCAGCCCTGTTGTTTGCGAACCAACACAAGAGGGGAATGAGGGGAAATTACATTGGAGATGGCTTTGATGAGAAGATAGTCAGAACAGTCCTGGAATGTGACCCAAAAATACATGATGATGAACTCGTCACGGCGATAGCAGATGCATCGGTTGGCGTGGTGAATGTACTTTTCAGCACTTTTGCTCCTTCGGAACCCAAGACGATAAAGTACGTTTGTCGCGGAAATCCTAAGTCCAACAGTTTGCCTTCCAGTCATCCAGTTGGCCCTATCTGGGTAGTTGCCCGCGAGGCTGTTCAAGATATCGAGGCGAAATTCGATTACTTTCTTGACCGCGGGGAGGATATCGATGCGCGATGGGGTATCAACCAATCGGCCATGCATGCTATTTTCAAAAGGGAAACCTGGGTGCCCGATCATAGGAGGCCTTATCAGACGAAACCGCCTGATACTTATCTTTTCGAGGTTAAGCGGTTGCTGATAGCCAAGGGATGCACAATTAAACTCGATGAGATCTTCTTTACCGAGTTAGCTAACATGAGGCATAATTGCTAATCGAAGGCCAAACAATACGAGGGCCCGTTGCGCCTCAGCTCGCGGAGGCCGCTCAGAATAGATGATTGTTTTGGATAGAAAAGGACGCAAGCGGCGAACCCTCTCATATAAAATGAGGCCACCATTGAGATCTCGGGGTATCAGTCAGTTTTTCATCCTAACTACCACAGAGATATGCAGCTTGGGTGCCCGCTGGGTTGGACCCTGTGCTACATGGCTGGGTTTCTCAGGTTGCGATTTCTTTTGGGCTGTGAGCTCCTGACCTCGCTCGACGAGCGTAATTTTCAACATCTTCAAGCATATGAACCTCCTAGCTTATGAGGAGAAGACAGGATTTGGTAATTACGTGAAGAAGCCTACTCATGAATCCTCTGTATATAGCGTGTCTCCACTCCTGTTTTCGCGGTGCGATATCGATGGGCTTTCAGCACCAGTTCATGTTTGACCCTCTACGATTTCCAATTTCCCTTTCGTTCCCGTTTTCTTATTCCGCAGTGCAACCAGCCACCGGATGAGGGGGGTCTGTGTGTGGTTATGTGGCCCCGTTGCGTGTAACATGGCACAGCACTATGTACCCATCCCTCTCCATTTCATCCCTAGGGGACTAAATAAATTATGCTTATATCAATGATATTATCTCCATCACACAAAGCACTCCTTCTCCCATCCCCAACAATCCTGCTTATCATTCCATGGAAAGTCACCTCTATAACTCCCCCCGCCCCCTTTCCCGCGTACCTCTAATACCATTTCCCCCTTAGCACAAGATACACACCGACAAACCTTGTATCGACCCGATGTAGTGGGCCGCATGCCTACCTACCTACCTACCACATGCGAATAGCAATGCAATCAATTTACTTATTCCATGGTGTATATGTCCCATTCCCATGGTATTGGGAATGTGTTCCCCAGTTCCTATTGTTTTTTCCCTCCACCCTCCACAAGATACGCAACAACTATTGGCCCATTACGAAATTCTCAGGCGAGAAGGAAAACCTTAGGATAAAAGAAGGGAGCCTAGTTAAGCAACAAACATCCATTGGTAGCGGGGAACCGGCAACGGGCCATCCATATGTACATGTACCATCCGCGCTTAAGCCTTATCTTTGTAATGTAATGTATGTGGTGGGACAAATACTACTTGCCGTGGTCTGTAGAGTTTGGTGGCGGGCGGGTTTCCCGTTCCCGAGGCCACGGGAAATGAAGGAATGGGAAATGGGGGGGGGGGGGCGGGCACGGACATGCAGAGGCGCACGGACGTATGTATGATCGGGTGTATATTTGTTTGGTTGGGATGTGGATGATGGGATCAGAAGTGAGAGGAAAATGAGGATTCTGAGGAGTGAGTGATGAATCGTCGGTACTAATGCATCTATGGGAGAGGTGGCATCTTGTGAACGGGGAGGGGATTGGACGGAGATGGATGGGAAGTCAGAGCTGATTTGACGCAAAGATCCATTAGCAGGAAATATGTAAGGGTGAGAGTCTGGAGAACCAACAGCAGGAAGCCGTATTGGGTGCGATTGGGCAGTGGGCACGGACGAGAAGTGTGGAAATGTGGGATCAAGGGGGTTTGTTGTTGAACT
The DNA here is from genome assembly GCA_032988465.1 of Onygenales sp. PD_10. Taxonomy (NCBI): domain Eukaryota; kingdom Fungi; phylum Ascomycota; class Eurotiomycetes; order Onygenales; species Onygenales sp. PD_10. The sequence goes on along the minus strand of JANTQH010000071.1, from coordinate 87,669 downwards.
GCCGCGTTATTATTTTGCTTTCTAACTTGTCATTCATCTCTTTCTATTGTTGTTGTATGCTCAAGATGCCGAATTTGGGATGGTTGGTTGTTACAAAAAAAAAAGTTGCAAGTGCCTTTCCATGGCTATGGAACCTCCATGAGATAAAGTGTGTAGGATGACGCACGGAGCACAGAAGTTCTGGCTTTTCTTTTTCTGTTTCTGTTCCTTTTTGGAATATCGAGGGTCGATCGGTTGACAACTTCGCCGAAGTTCATCTGATTGTAAAATGCTGGATGTGGCGTTGGAATTCTAAATATCCATGACGCCATCACCTATCCATGAGCAGTAACCAACTAGGCAGTTATCGGAATCTGAGGCCTGGTGGACAGAGAAGAATCACCATCGCCAACCATTGTTTTTGGTTCTTGGCCCAGTAACTAATCGTGCAGAACAAGGCACCGACAGGGTGGTTCGGGCCGGGTTGAAATCAGAAATGCTGACGAACCTCTGCTAATTTCGGCCCAAAAAACAAATATGGTCTGGATTCTGGTTCGCGGCCAAAGTACTGCAAACCAAGCAGCCCGCAGGATCCCCGAGAGGTTTGACGTGGCAGCGGATCCCAGCAGTCTGGAAAGGGGGCGGAAGAGATCAGAGCGGATTGGTGGGGATGTCCGTTGCCAACTGTCCAACGTTTGTGAGGGGTCGGAATGCTGGACGCATAATATGCAGAGTGCAGTGACGCGATTGCATATTGCCGACGAAGAAGAGGGAGAAGAAGAATCGGAGAAGTAGACAACGGGCTGCGTATACACAGACAGCATTGCCCGGTGCCTCCTGTACGATGTTGAATTGGACTTCAAATTTTCTTTTTCTAGTCTTCTTCGCATGCGCGTCACTTGCCGCATCCGCCCGCCCGGAAGCCAGTCCAGTCCGTGTTATTTAGGTGGAGCAGGGCATCAGCAGAGTGAGCTGCAGCAGTTCTGATGCTTCTCGTTGTTTCTGGTAGTGAGGCCCGCAGAAAAGAAACGCTGGCGAATTGGGTTGCATTCCGCTGGGCTAGGCGGTCGAGTTGGAGACATTGAAGGGGGGATGAGAAATCAAGGAGAAATCAAGGAGAAATCAAGGAGAAATCGAGGAGAAATCGAGGAGAAATCAAGGAGAAAGCGAGGAGAAAGCGAGGAGACATACTGGGGGATGTTGGATGAAGTTGTCTGGAGTCGAGATGTGTTTAGGGCTCAGGGTTAGGGCAAGGGCAAGGGCAGCCCTGACGACGACGACGACGACGACGCCTGTTTCCTCCCAAGTATTCCTCATCGTTTCTTTTGATATTCCCAATTCGCGTTTCCAACCCGGGGGACACGCCGGGAACCCGCTGGGTTTGGGATCTCCAGGCCTTTTCCTCTATCTGGGTAATTGGTGAGGCTTCAACACGCCCGTCTGCCGGGGCGGCCCCAGTCCAGGGGTAAAGGGGCCCCTCTCATTCGGCCATTTTAACGAATTCGACCCCCCCATCAAGCTTGGTCCGAACGACAAGCGAACAACCAGCCACGATGGATGGCTTCATTGTTCTCTCGCTGTGGTTGCCCCTCTTCTGGCGCGCAAATCCTCTCCTGGGTCCTCACCAAGAAAGGGAAAGCATGAGGCTAAAATAAACACTCTGACTCCGGCATCGCGAGCTAATCTCAAACATCATTTAATTCGTCAAGCGGACTGGTGGAGCCCGGGAACTATTTCCAAACTCTTCACTTCCCATCTTCCGCGCTGCAGGGAGAAGGGCCAGCGAGTCATGCCTGGTAACTAAAGTTGAAGCCGGGGCCTGGCCTTGAAGAATCCCAGTCGTCCGAGCCAGTCCGCGCTGAAATGGATGCCACGACAGCAGCATCCTTGGGACAGGTTCCTGCATGTCCACTTCCCCGGACCCTCTGGCTTGCCGTTGACTGGGCTGTCAACTGGACCACAGGGGGGGTTCAAGGGTTGTGGTCGCTAAAAAAGAAAACGGACGGGGTATGCTGGCGGCTTGGAGCCCGGCAGTCCTGGTTTCCTTACCTGCTGGTTATTGGCCATTTACTCTGTGAAGTGGACTCCGGCAGGGATCTACAGCAGAACTATAAGCCTGTGGGTTTTGTGCGGTGCAACCGAACCGGGTCCGCGGGATGGGTGCTGAACTTCTGAAGTGCTTAGTGAGAGATGTCCAGGGCCCAGGAGTGTTTTGACTGATCGATAACTGAAAAAGCCTGGTCATAACTCCCTTGCATCATGGTTATGATTATTGTCGGAGAATGCTCATTGCTTGGTTGTGGCTGGCACAATATCCGCTGGGGCAGTTATTATTTTCTTTTTTCGTGGCTGCTTGCGTTTCCTCTCCATCGCCAGCCTGACGGCGGAGTGAGCGCTGAGCGATGTTAGCTCAGTTCCCCCTCACTAGCAAAAGCCTGGACAATCGACCCGGCCGATTCTTGCTTGGGTGTGGAGAAACGGAAAGGAAGCAGAAAAAGCACCAAAAAGTCAAGGCTCACGGGCGGTCCTGTGAGGGGAGGGATCAATCATAAAATACAAAGCACCGCCAGCTTTCGCCCATCTCTTTGCACTATTCGGCAGTCCGTGGATAATCAACCTCTCGACAGTCTTCTCGATAACTAATTATTACGTTATCACCAGCTTCATCCAGCCAAGGCCTGCGGGTTTGGAGTTGGAGCTAATTCTTCTAGCTCTTCCGGCGCCGCTCCTATCTCCCATCTCGTCTCGAACGGAGTAACCCAGCACCGAGCAACGGCCCTTTATCAGCCACGCCGTCCCCATACCATATCTTCGGAGGCATCAAACGCTACACAGGCGCAGCGACAGAAACACACCAACGCTGCATAAGGACTCGCCCTGCGAGCCTTTTGATCTTGATAGCACAAGTACATACATTCTCGGATTCCTTCCCTTGGACAAAACATTGCCCATCCTGGGTGGACCTATGCATTAACACTACCCTACTCCCTTCCAGGATCGTGCCGTTCGTTCAACAGCTTGCATCACATCATACTTTTCGCTTCCCGCCCACTGCCCAGCCGCGTTGATTAAGGGAACTGCAACCGTCAATTGTCCCCTCGTCCGTGTCAGAGCTCGCGCTCTCTGCGCCCGCGCGACCGATTACCGGCTTCAACGCCGAGGGAGGAGCAGGGCGAGCGCGTGCCTCAAATCATATACAATCGAGTACGTAGATTGCCTTTCGATTCGTTTCGCGTTACTGTTTTCGTCGTGGAACCGCCAAGGGGATAGGGTTAATTCCATATCCGTCCGAGGGATTTTTATTCCCTGGTTGCTTCGTCTGACGTTGCATGACGCCGCTACCACGGGTTAAAAATACAAACTTGGATACACTTATGGGATTACAATCGCCGTGCGCTTTTAATGATGCGCTTCGTCCAATTGCTGGCGCCCATCCTCGGCTTCTGTTTCGCTTGTTTTCTAGTTCCCAATCCCCATGCTTGCTTGGTCATACTTAGCATGAACTATCTACCACCAAGCTTCCCCGCTCGCTTTGTATATAGGAATGATATTAACGAATGGCTTAAACACACAGATGTTCTAAACGACCTATTCCCGCGCTACATGGCCTACTCTTAGGCCCCACACCTCCTCTTCTCTCACCCACTTACACATTTATAGTCATGTCATGGCCGAAGCAAGCTCACTTCCGACAGCTGGGCCAGTCCTCAAGGGTATCGGTGCCAACGTGGGGGTGCAGGAGGAAAGAACGGAGACAGACGCAGCCGCCGGCGATGCGCCACATAGTAACCACTGCAATCACCACAGCCACGAGCATCAGAATGGGCGTGACCATGACCATGCCTATGACCACGAACAAGAGGACGGGCACGATCACGGACAGGAGAATGGGCACACCCATGGACATAATGGCAAGGCCATGAACCCGGGTGTATCAGGGGACTCAGATACGGTCCATTCGTCATCGTGAGTTTACTCTTCCTATAACCATATCAAACAATCCCGTACCTCAATCGCAGCCCATCCCATCTCTAACGCCCCAACAGCTCCGCCAAATCCCTCTCAGAACACATAATCGAAGACATCCTCGAAAACAACCGCCGCTACTGCAACGAAACCTACTTCATGCCAAACGACGAAGCCGAGCAAACCCGCCTAACAATCGCACATCAAATCTACCTAATAATCTACGACGGCCAACCCACAAGAACCCGAATCCCGCCCTCCCCAACCCGCATCCTAGACGTCGGCACCGGCACAGGTGACTGGCCCCTCACCGTCGGCGAGCTATACCCAGACGCCGAGATCCTGGCAACAGACATTTCCGTCTTCGACTCGGACCCCCTCTCCATCGCGCCCGCAAACGTCTTCTTCCAAATCGACGACGCAGAGGGCGAATGGACCTACCACGAGCCCTTCTCCTTCATCCACGTCCGCGGCCTCGCAGGCGGCATTGCCGACTGGCCCGCACTATACGCGCAGGCCTATGCCCATCTCGAACCGGGCGGTAGCATCGAGGTTGCGGACGCGGATTTCATCTCCGGCTTCCTAAACGCACGCACCGCGCCGGCAAATTCATATCTGAGCATCTACACCTCTGCGATCCGCGCGGCGGCCGATGTGGCGGGGTATCCACAGGATCTAGAGCATCTACGCGTGTCGGCGCTGGTGGAGGCGGGGTTTGTGGGGGTCAGGACGTATAATATTGCAGTGCCTGTGGGGACGTGGCGGGCGGATGCGAAGGGCAACACGCTGGGGAAGATGGCGCTGATTGTGCTGTTGGAAGGGTTGGAGGCGGAGAGTATGCGGTTGCTGACGAAGTGTGTGGGGTGGTCGCCGGAGGATGTAAGGGATCTGTGTGATAAGGTCAAGATGGAAATTGTGACGTGCGAGGAGGAGGTGATGGGGATTGTCAAGGTGCTTACGGGGAAGAAGCCGCTGGTGGCTGTTGATGTCGAGGGGGGTTCTGGAGACGAGGAGGAGGAGGGACAGGGTGAATGAGCATATATATCTTTTGCGGTGATTTTCTTTTGCGTCGATATTTCCTTTATATCCTGCCTCGGCATTTTTATTTTCATTTAGGCGGGCGGGGCTTTTTTTCATGGTTTCTGCATCGGATTTTTCCTCTTCATATATATATATATATATGAGTAGTGGTTTCCGGAGGTGGGCGGGGAGTGAGAAGATATTTCGTTTGGAAAGGGGATTGATAAGATTTCATCCCCCTTTTTCCCCGTGCCGGATATCGCAAAAAAAATAATTTATGCCGAAATGAACAGGAATATCTACCTAGTATAAGAATAATACTCTAATCTCCACAAACCAGGCAACTAAGGGCGGAAATAAAAAGGCAGAAATTGACTTTCAGACGTGAAAAAAACAAGATATTTACATTATTCATATATCATAGCTTAACAACCACCCCCACCCCCCCCCCTCTTCCCGCTAAAAAACACCCTGCCTACCCCTCAAGCGCATACCCCACCCCCTCCCCCCTCCCCATCTCCACCAGCCTCTTCCTCATCCTCTCCGCCCTAACCCTCACCCCCCCCTCCAACCCCTCAAATCCCGCATCCTCCCTATTCACCCAAAACCCCACCCCATGCTGCAACACGACCTTCGCCCTCTTATTCTCCCCTCCCTCCCCATCATCCGCCACCCCCACACTCCCATGAACCGTCAACCTCAACCCCTCCACCACCCCCTCATCCACCGCCCCATAAACCCCCCTATGCCAAATATTACTATCATAAAACACCGCATCCCCCGCCGCCAACCGCACCACCACCTGCCCGGGTAAATCCTCCTCATACGGGCCGGCCTCGCGCTCAACCGGCGTGCGCGCGCGCCGATGCGACCCCGGCACGACGACCAGCGACGCATCGGCGTACAGCGGGATGTTATACTGCGCGTGGCTCTGCGGGCGGTGCGGGGGGGATTTCTGTCGCAGGGCGGCGAGCTCGTCTGCGGGTGAGAGGGTGGGCGGGGTGGGGATGTCGTCGCGGTGCCAGCGGAGGGAGAAGGGGGTGTGGGTTGGTGAGACGAGGAGGTTGAGGAGTTCCATGGTTAGGGGTTCCGGCGTATCATTGGGGGTATCATCTGAGGGGTTGGAGGGCTTGAGGCCGACGAGCTCCTCGACGATGGAGAGGACGGCGGGGGAGAAGTAGAGGTTTGCGAAGGCGTGGCGGCTGGGCATTTCGGGGTGGAGGAGGTGTTGGACGCCCCAGATTCCACCCTGGGAGGCGGGCGGCGGGGTGCTGGGCCAGGGGGGGAATTGTTTGGGCACGGTGCGGATGTGTGGCCATTTGCCGGTGCGGCCGAGGGCGGCGGCGTGGGCGGCGGCGGTGCGCAGGGTGGTGAGCTGGGGTTCGGCGAGGAGGTTGGGGATTATCACGTAGCCGTCGCGTTGGAGGGCGGTGAGGTGGGGGGTTGGGTCGGTCATGTTTACTGTTTGTTTTTCTTGGTGTTTGGTTGGGTGGAGAGAGAGTTTGTCAAGAGGTTTTATATATTTGTTTCTGGGCTGAGGGTTGGCGAGATAATAGACAGTTATGCGCGGGGGAAAGGAAGAAGATGGTGATGGATATCTGCCCCGCAGTAGTTAACCCCCTATTTAACCCCCTATTTAACCCCCTATTCACCCCCCCCCCATCGTCTGTTGACCAACGTCATCTGATAAACCACATTTTGACTTCAGGTCGCTTGCCTAAGCCATGACACCGTGGTATCCATGCTCCATAGCCGCGTCTTATTCCAGGGTTGTATCGCCGAGCTCGACCGAGGAGGGGAAGTGGCCTACATACGAGGTTACGATCGATCATAGTAGATGCAACACGGCACGGGCGATTTGTTATTTAGGAAGTTATTAGGAGAAAGCTTATGAGAGTATTGAGTATCCGCATTGACACTGACTATCAAACACTGTGCTGGGGTATGACCATTCATCCATTCGGTATATAACCAAGGGGCCCGAACTACGCTTGGATACAAATCCAACAGCAGAGATACATGCCCGAATGAACTAATTAATCCACTCCTCATCCCCCCACTGGCTACTACATATGCCAATAAGACATATTCGTCCCTTGCGAGGCAGATCATTCAGACCTTATATAGACAAGCCCTTTCCGTCCCCCAGAGCATGGAAGAGAGTCTCCCCGTCTCCCACATGCCCTATGTGCTCTGCAACAACATCATCAACTCCACATTCCAAGTCCCTAGGAAATAGGGAGATAGATACCCCGCGGGGCAATATAGACCAAACAAAAAGGACCAACCCACCACGGCGAAATGAACATTCCTGCCTGCGGTTCTAGTTCACTTCTCCCTTAGGCTGCCACGATGGCGCATGATATCCATATGCTGGGCCGCACAGAGTGTATGTATTCCGATATTCATAAACAGATCCCTCGCACAGGGGGCAATGAAGGGTATGGAGACGGCCAAGTTGTACGTGGTATGGTAAAGACATCTCTCCTGCTATCCACGAAGGCGGACAATTCCGGATGTATGTTTTCCCCACCTCAGCAAGCAGAACCATACCAGACATAAGGAAAGAGATCCATCTTCATCATCTGCTGTAACTTTTCAGAATCTTCCCCTTCCAGCACCCTCCTCGGCCAGCCATGGAGGATGTCCGTTTTATCCACGCTTATTCCCTTCGATCGGTGTCTGCTTCTCTGGCACTTCAGCTACTAAGAAATATCTGGGTTTGGAAACGGACCAGCTGAGGCCCCAACGGAGAAGAGAACACCTCCTATCAAGCAGGAGGCTAGGCGTAGCTTTGATAGACGGGGAGATGCGAATCGAGATATTGACGGATTCCCTGCGGTATTTCTTTGCCTTGGAGAGAGTTTGACCATTTGCAGAATCCGCTGAATGCTGAAAGTATCCATGTAATCTCGTCTCCGCCGCTGTTGGCAGCGATGGTTATGTTTCCGAGTGGTTGACATCATGGATGCGTGAATGAAGCAGAACAACATCCAAACCAGCTCCTATATAGATCAGTCGTTCGCCAACCCCTCCATGGCGTTCTAGAGATATCCTACGCCTATCGCAGGGGATAAATCTGCCATAGAAGGGAGGGCTTTAAGGGCAGATGAAGGTCCCTGTATGTCTCAGTCAACATCAAACACAACCAGAAAAATGGGATCGCACAAAACTGTCAGCAAGATCTTCCCCTAAACCAGGTTCATTTCATCCCAGACGATGTTGATGGACACCCCTGTTCGCTGACTAATCTCTTATGTAACCACCAAACTTAATTGCGGCGAAATCTCCAAACTCCGCATCAGATATCAAGAAGAAGAAGAAGAATATACAACAACGAAAGCAAAATACCCCCAGCCCACCTAATCAACCATCCCTCCCCCCCCCCTCTCCAACGCCCTCCCACCCCCCCTCTCTCATATCCCCCTCCCCTCCATGCCGCCCCCCACCCCCCCCATCTTCCTCGCCTCCCTCGGCAACCCCCCCCCGAACTACCACCGCACCCTCCACTCAGCCGGCCACCTCCTCCTCTCCGCCCTCGCCGACACCCTTGCCGACAGCACCCCCACCTGGTCCCCCGCCTACCACGCCGAACGAACATGCACCACCACCCTCCCCCGCTCCAACTCCCGCCTCACCCTCTGGGAATCCCCCACCCTAATGAACGTCTCCGGCCCGACAATGGTAAAGGCGTTCCAGTCCTGGTGTCAGCAGACAGCACTAGAAATGCCTCCGGGGTCAGCCGAAAAACTATCCCTGAGCAAAGCCGGCAGCACAACGGCCGGCGTCGTCGCGCGCAAAGCGGCCCTCCCAACCGCCAAAGCGACGCTAAAAAAGCCCTCGCTGGTCCCCCTAAACCTCATCCTGCTACACGACGACCTGGACCTGGCGCCGGGGAAGCTGCGCGTGCGCCGCGGGCGGGCGGCAATGTCGGCGCGCGGGCATAATGGGGTTAAGAGTGTGGTGGCTAGTTTGGTGAAGGAGGGGTTGATGGCGCAGACGCATGAGCAGGCGAAGAACCGTCGGGGGATTAGTGCGGGGCGCACGGAGCAGATTTCGTTGCCGGTTACTGTGCAGCTGCCGGCGGCGGCGGGTAATAAAGGGGCGGAGATGGAGGGAGATGCGGAGACGGAGACGGAGACGGGGATTCTTCCGAAGCAACTACAAGTTCCTGAGACTGGGATGAGTATTAGTACCACGGTTGACATTTGGCTTACGCGGATCGTGCTTACGCGGATTGGGATTGGGATTGGGCGGCCGCGCTGTCGGAATTCGGCGGAGGTGGCGGAGTATGTGTTACGGGAGTTTTCGAGGAGGCAGGAGGAGGTGGTGAGGGAGTTGGCAGGGGAGTTGGTGGAGATGTTGGAGACGGAGGTTAAGGGGATGATGAGGGGGGGTTTTGAGGATGGGGGGAGGGGAGGGGTGTTTTTGTTTTAAATATGTGGGGTTGGGTGTGTATTATTGTTTTTTTCTCTTTTCTGGGAAGGGGGGGCATTTGGTTGTTTCTGCTATTGGTTTTTTATATCTAGATAGATGTGTATTATATATGGTTTCTGCTTGTGGGAGCTTTTTTGTATCAATAGATAGATAGATGGACAGATGGATAACTAACCACACAATTATTTCTACTTCCTTACCTTGTACCTTCATATCTACCTACCTACCTCCCCATGAGCTGCAAAACAACGATAAACAACAGCCAGCAGCCTATTACCAGACATCCTTCATATAATCAAAAAGTCCACCATCATCATCATAATCTTCCTGTGATATATATATCTATCTATTCCATCTCAAAACACCCCCTTTCCAACCAATCTGACGGAGGCAGTCCCCCCTCCCCCCCTCTCATTCACCTACCTAAAGATAAACCAGACCAGAACAATAATCAAGAAGAAAAGAAGAAAAGGAAACAAAAAACACCATCACAAGCTCCATCCCGAACAAAGCAAAAGCAAAGCAAAACAGAAACAAAAAAAAAAACACCTCAACTCCATTTACTCAATCTGCCCTTAAACAAAACTAAACTATCTACCTCTAGAATAAAGAGATGACAGTAGTGAATAGCCAAAACTAGACAAGGAAAGGAAGGAAAGAAAGGCAGAACGAAAGCGGGCATCGGATACGTATACGTATATATATATAAGCAAAGCAAAAAGAAAAACTCCATGTATCACGCGCGCGTGTTTATACCGTAGTTATGGACCAGACGAAACCAAAACCAAACCCATCCATCCATCATCAACCGAGCTAAAAATGTATAGTTCCTTCCATCCTCCCCATCCCCTCAAAACACCAACAACATCCTACCCAATTACTCACTTACTTCTTCCCCATCTGCGTACTCTCCCTCCTCACCCGACCAAGCAGCGACCGCAGCCCGGTCCGCGACTTCTCCGTAATCGACGCAGTCACCGTAGCAGTCGTATTAGTTGTAGCAGTGACAGCCGTAGCGGTCCCGGACGTCCTGGTAGAAAGAGACGGCCTACTAGATGCCGGCTGCCCAGCTGTGGTGCTCCCATCTACTCCACCCTCTGTGGTGGGCGGCTGTGTTGGTGAAGGGTGAGGCAGCCCGGGCGCAGGGTCATCCTTCGGCGTTGCTTCTTCCGATTTTGATGTAGCGGATATGGATGAGAGATTAGCAACGGCGTTGGCGAAGGGCGATGGCGGCTGGGTCTGCTCTAGGCCCTCGAGTGCGCCCTGCTGTAACAAGTCTCTCAAGGTTGATCTCTTCCCTTCCACGCGGCGGGTGAGGTAGACCTTCGGGGCAGGGGCCCTGCGAGCAAAGCTTTGCTTTCTGATACGTTCGACTTCCTCTCTATATGCGGTTTCATATATGTCAATATCAGAGGCGCCGGGGGATTCGCTAACGATCGGCACCATGTCCATAGTCTCGGGGCTGCCAGCAATAGAGGCAGCCTCGGCATTGCCGAAATAGTCCGATGATGCGTTCTCATCGTCTATTGGGATGCTAGTGATTGTCGACGGCCCGATATGGAGGTATAGATGCTCCTCTTCCAATGGGTCACGGGCATGCCCACGTGTTCCCTCCGAGAAACTAAGCTTACTCGGTGTGTTGCAGGAGGTTTGAGGCGGTGGAGAAACAGATTTTCTCGAGGCAATGCTGTATTGAGAAGCCCCCGGAGATGGACCTGCATCATTACCTGCGCGCCGCGAGCTATCGAGTTTTTCGTTCGTCGAACAGCTCTTTCGTTTTAAGTTTATGGACGCCGATTTTGAATGGGTTGCCGATACAGAAGGGAAATCCACTTCTTCCGACGCCCACATGGTGAGAGGAGGTTGTACGAAATGCGATTCAACATCTTCACCCAATATACTCTCCATTGGTACACCATCTTCCGGCTCTATAAGCTTTTTGAATTTCTGCACCGCTTTTACCTATGGAATATTAATATTAGACGAATGAAAGACCTGACCGTTTCGGGGACATACCACGGCAAGGACATTGCCCATTTTCTTGGTAATAGCAGTGTCCATTTCTTCCTCCGTTGGGCGCCCAACAAGATCGGCAGTGTTCTCTTCTGCTGATAGAAGAGGATCAGCCCCCCCTTTTGTTACCCAAGGGTGCGTCTATATGAGTTAGCTGTGGGATACGGGTGAAGTGAATGCGGTGACTAGGCTCACCCTCAAATCTGTCATATTTATTCGCTTCGCGGGGTCCTTTTCCAGAATTCTTGACATAAGATCCTTGAAATCCTCGTCAGTTTCACCTTCATACTTGACCTCGTCGCTCCTAATCGACTCGTATAATTCGAATATACTCTCCTTTTCAAACGGTATTCGCCCATATCGGAGACAGTATAGAGTTACCCCCATAGACCAGATATCCGCTGCCGTGCCTGATATATCGCCATGCTTTGCAACACAGAGCTCAGGGGGGAGAAAGGCGGGTGATCCAGCCGATTTGGCGGTATACATATCAGAATGTTTCTCGAACATTTCCGACACGCCAAAGTCAACGACTTTGAGCACGTCGTCATTCGTTAGGAGACAGTTGTCAGGTTTGATGTCCCGGTGGACAATGTTTTGAGCATGAAGGTACTCAATGCCTAGGATTAGATCCCGGAACCAGCATCGACAGCTTTCGTTGTCGTAAGGGTCTGATGGCTCCCCCAGGCCCACCTTCATGATCACCCCTTTTTTGCACATCTCCATGACCATATACAAGGAATCCTCCGTAGGATCGTCCAGCACCTCGATCAAAGCGACCAGGTTGTGGTGGTGTAGTTTTTTCATGATGGCGATTTCCTCCTTGATCAAGTATAGCGGGTTGCCGCCTTCTTCATCTTCGTGGCCGGACGGGTGCCGGTGGAGGGGAGAATTCAAGCCCACACCAGCGGGAATAATGCCAGGTCGTCTGCTTCCATGGGGGTTACGCAAGACATGGGATTGGGCTCGTTTTCGTAATCGAGACTTGGAGAACTCTTTCACAGCCTACGTAGGGATGTTAGTTCTGGTTTACTTTTCGGGTTCGTACCTAGAATAAGGTCCAAAATCTTTGATCATCGCGGGACTCACATATTCCTGGCCATATTGGTCGACGGCCAGATGAACAGCACCGAACGAGCCCCGCCCAATTTCCTGTTTTATGAGGTACTGGTTGATGCGGTGTTCTGCCGCGCCGTCATCCTGGCTGGTAGTGTATTCGGAACGGGCATTGAGGGTTTCCTTTTAGTTGGAGCTGTCAATATACGAGAGGTATAGAAATGGCAAAGGAATGGCGCACCTTGACTCGTCTCGGGGCGGTATGGTTTCTGGTATGGTGTCTGGCGGGGCTATCGTAGGATGCAGTGGCCGATCTGGGATAGAGCAGTGGTCAATTCGTCGGCCGTGTTCAAAATCAAGAGCGTATAAACACAGCAGGCCAGACGGGTGCAGCAGCCACACACTGTCGCACGGGATGCGTTGCACTGGAGCGGCCATGGAAGCTCACACCGAGCTTCGGGAGCACATACCGATTACTGTCTGCAGCCGCGACTGCTTGGGCGCAGTCCAGCGTAATCTTTCGGTCCACCTTGTGCTGGCGCTCAGAGGAGGATAGGTCTTGTGCCATTTAACGAGACACACGGCAGGCTGGCGGGAGAATAACAGAGGGGTGGATGTGGTGCGGGCTGGTGAGTAAATATGGCGGCAGTCTAGAGAGTCGGAGACAGCCAAGAAGCCAGCAACAGGGCTGAATGTGGGGGGGTGGCCCTCGCAGTCTTGGGACTCGGGAGTTGGGCACCAAGCAGCCGGAGTATTTATTGGAGTGGCAGTTGGCAGTTGGCAGCAGCAGAGCAGCGGCAGACAGCGAGTCTGCGTATTTATTTATTCACGTCCACCAGGCAAAAGGCGTCTGCCGTGGCCATCGGGTGTTCGTCGACACTTGGACAGCGGTGGTGGGCACGATCGTCGATAATAGGGCAGCATCTGCCGCTTCTGGTCGTCTAGACCGGATACGAGCAGCGGGCAGCCAACAGCAGCAGAGGGTCAGGAATTGGCCATGGGGGACTGGTGCTGGCGAAGTTGACCAGACGATGTTTGATATTGGATGTTTGACGTTGGATGTTTGGATATAGATCGGAGAGAGGGTGGTGTGCGGGGCGTGGGCTTAGGGCGTGGCTGCTGTCTGGGAGCAGCTGTTGGGGGGGCTGATGCTGATTCCACGCATGCTGGCTGGTATCGCCACGGCCCGCCGGCCTGCAGTTTCCGCGGCCAAAACAGCCAACATCAGCAACATCAGGACAACATCTGTATATCTGAGATATCCGATACAGAACAGACACCCCTCCATAGCCCCAGTCTATACGGTTGTGTGTTGCACCGCCTAGTCTAGTCTCGCAAATACCGTCGCTGCCCCAATTCCATCTCCTCTCCCGGAAGTTGGAACCCCCAGCTTACGCCATGGTCGTCTATTCCTTTTACATCTTCGACCGCCACGGTATGCTCTCATACCCCTATATACCATACAGCTCACCTCTCTAACACCCATACAGCGGAATGCATCTACAAGCGCCGCTGGCTCCCCCGCCCTACCTCCACCAGCTCCAAGTCCTCCCGCCCAACCTCAGACACCACCGGTCTGGCCAACGGCGTTGCCAAACCCCTATCCCGCCCCGCCCTAAGCGCCGAGGACGATGCGAAACTTGTCTTTGGAACCGTCTTCTCGCTGCGGAATATGGTGCGGAAACTGGGCGGGGACGATGATAAGTATGTGTAAATTCCAGGGATACTCGGGGCGTTGTTTATATGGAGGCGCTGATGCTGACTGGATATTTTTGATACAGCTTCCTCTGCTACCGAACCAGCCAGTACAAACTGCACTACTACGAGACGCCCACCAATATCAAGTTCGTCATGCTCACCGATACAAAGTCCAGCAGTATGCGGCTAGCCCTGCAGCAGATATATGTCAATCTTTATGTGGAATACGGTACTACTCTTTCATTGCAGTCAATGCTTTTAATGACGCAATTGGCTGACCCGACATGCTATCTTTTAGTCGTTAAAAACCCCCTCTCCCCCGCCGAGCACCCAGGCGGCGTGGGCGTGAATAACGAGCTTTTTGAAGAATCACTAGAACAGTTCGTGGTATGTCTTGATACAGCCCTCTTCTCGGATACAGTGTATTAACGTCTTGGACAATTATAGACTCGAGTACTAGCATAACTCACCCCCATGGTAAACACACGCTCTCGTCCCATGCGCAAGCTACCGTCCTCCCTAACGATATCAGCCACTTCGAAGGCCTCGATAGATCAGGCCGTGGACTATGAGCCCCATTTTTGATACCGCCATAGCATGGAGGAAGCGATACAGGACGCTATTCCGGGACAACTGCCCAGAGACTGTTCCAATCTAGGTAGCGCCAGCGTCCGCCATGCCAATTGACGAACGGCTTCCTATGCCGGGGGACAGGGCCTTGCAAGATCTCGTCTCATCCAAAAACCCCGGCCTAAACCTGGCCAAACGGAAGTAAGGGGGAGACTTTTTCTTACACCTGCGGGACTCTACACAGGCACAGACTCATCTATCAATCTGTATCCGCGAACGCGGCCCGTCTAGATTGCCGGCTCGGGAATTCCCAGATATACCATAGCATACCATACCCGGCCAATGATGATGATGAAGATGATGATAATGGGCCGCGATTCCCAGCCAGCCAGCAGAGAAACGAAACGAGCGAATAGGGAGAGGCAGACAGGCAAGCAAGGAAATAGTGAGGTGCCATTTGGCCGACATTAGTTTAGTAGGGGAATCCGAAATTTTGCGCGGGATTATTCTTATTTTTGTTTGCTTTATATACCACACAATACCCCCTATAACTATCCCACACGTTGGTAATTGGTAATTTAGCTGGCAGGTATGCTCTATCCATCCATCCCACTACTCTCCGTCTGTCTCTCAGTCCGTCCGTTCGCTGTTTATTTATTTTATTTATTTATTTATTCATGACCTAGATATGTACCTGCTCAGACACTCTGAATAGATAGATAAATGAATAAATGAAGTGCCTATATAAATACTGACCTACCTCAGCAATTATAATCCTTTAATCTAACCCATCCATCCATCTATAGATTCACGGTATGATATCACCCCCGGCCCAAATGTATCTGAGTCTGAGTCTGTATCTAAATCTATGTCCTAATCTGATATGTATCAATAGATTCTATTCTGTATAGTTCAATATACTCTACTAAATCTCCAAATTTCCAAATCTGTCCAGTCCAGTCCAATCTAATCCAATCTACCATACATATACTATAAAAGCTGTACATAACATCTCCATACATACATACATACATACATACATACATAGTCCTTATCTGTAATTACTCTACTCTACTCTACTCAACTATTATATAAATAACCTAACCATCCATCCAACCAAACCAACCAAATAACGTCAAAACAGCCAAATATCCAAACCGATCCCTCTATCAAACACTAACACACCTACAACCCCTCCTTACCCCCCAAATCCCCCCTAACACCCCCTCCCAACCAACCAAACCCCCAACCCCCTCCTCCCCACCACCCTCCCCACCGTCGCCCACAGCCCATCCTCGCCAAAGTCCAAATCGTCCAGATTCAAATGGCGCCTGTAGGACCAGAGGGGGTATAGCTCTATCTTCCCACTCTCCTTCTCCTTCCCATTCTCGCCCACAGGCTGAGTTGGTTGATCATCCTCCCCACTCGCGTCTATGACATATTGATCAAGAAACAAATTCGCCATCGGCGCAACTAGCAGCGTCGGATGGAGGTTATCGTTCGTAATAATCTTCTTCTTCCCAATCTCTCCCCGATCCTGTGGTTGTTGTTGATATCCCTTCCCGCACCTGGGCACAGCTATAGCCCCCTCCAACCTTCCAATCATCTCCTGGCCCGGGATCCCCATCAGATCAACGGTGGAGATATTCGAGTACGACAGACCCTCAGCCTCAGTCTCAGTCTCCGTCGCAAGGTCGCCGAGCAGCCAATTAGGCGGGGAGTAAGTTTTCCACCAGAAGACCGTTGCGGTGCGTGTTGTAGGTACGGAAGCGGAAGCGGTTGAGTTTGCGAGTAATGTGGGGATATGCAGTTGTGTGGGCACCACGCCGCCCTGGTGATATATCCCCATTAGGAGGCCCAGGGCTGTGTTGAAGATTAGCCAGGAGGCGAGGAAGAGGCGGGAGCGCGGGGGGCGGAAGCAGGTGAGGAGGAGGGGCACGCAGGGGAGGAGGAAGCGGGGTTCCTGGTGCGGGAAGATGGAGAGGAGGGCTGTGGCGGAGAGGGCGGAGGTGGCGCGCATGTTGGAGAGGGAGAAGGTGGAGGTGGAGGGGTTGAGGAGGGAGCGGAGGAGGAGGATGAAAACCGGGCCTAGGAGTTGGGGGAGGTTGATGAGGAAGTGCTGGTAGCGTGGGTGGAGGCCATGGGTGGATAGGTTGGCGGTGTTGGTGTTGTAGAGGAGGTTGTTCAGCGGGGTGATGGTTGGTGTGTGGAGGGTGGTGGTGAGGGTGGTTGCGGACGGGTTGTAGAAGTTTGTGTCGATGGTGATGGCGATGAAGGTGGATAGTAGGCCGAAGGTGAGAAGGGCGACGAGGGAGAGGGGTCTGCGGGCTGTTAGTATCTGGGAGCTGGATGGGGGGGGATGGGGAGATTTACTTGCGGAGGAAATGGGGAACTAATTGTAGTCCGGGTATCAAAATAAACGCTGGAAAGGTGATCCGATTAAAAACCCCTGTGACGATGAGGAAGGACAAAACAATGGATTCGAGAATGCCGGAGCGGTGCTATAAGGGTCAGCACAACCATTCCCCCTAGATATGTCAGATTGCGCACCTTGTTCTCATAGATGCGCTGCATCAACACCAAGCTCCATGCCACTAGCAGGGTCTCGATGGAATTCGAAAAGGTATGCGTCTGGTATGTCCAAGTGACGTAGGAGGATGCGACCAGGACGACGGCGAGTTTCCGGTGCCGCGGGGAGGACACCAGCTCATGGATAGCCCAGTCCTCGAGCACGAAGCTCAGCACAAACATAGTCAGACGCAGGACGTAGTATACCAGGCTGGGCGGAATGCTCCCGCTGCCGGCCTCGGCCCACAACCACTTGAGCAGGGTCATGGGCAGGCCGTAGATGAGCCATAGCGGGAAGACGCTGCGGATGGGGTGTTCGGACGTGAATTCCCAGGTGGGGTTGGAGGGGAAGGAGAAGATTTGGCCTGGGAAAATGCGTGTCAGTTAGGTTTGATGTCAATGAGTCGGGCAATGCCTGGATAATCTCCGGCTGAGGCAGTGTCGTGTTGATACGAGGAGCAGTGGAGCGGCGTTGGCGACGGGCCAGGCCGCCATATTCTGATTCTGGCGCGAGCAACGGGGACTGGCATTCGCAGGGGAGAGAGGAGAGAGGAGAGAGGAGAGAGGAGGCTCGTACCAGCGACAATCTCGGGGCCTTGGAAGTGCTCGTCGGGATGGAGATAGCTGGGGGCCAGGGCGAAGTAGACGCGCACCAGGAGCAGCAGCAGAGAAGAGCGCCTCCACATGGCAGAGAGATGGGAAGCGATGCGATCAGGGCGTGAGGCAGCGCAGGCCGAGAGAGAACAAGGCCAGCATAGTGCAGCGAAACAGGAGGGAGAAAGAAACGAGGATGGGTGAGTAAGTAGTCAACAAAGACGCGACAAGGGGGATAATGGAGAGTCTAGATGTAGAGTTGGCCACAGGATGCAGCCGGCAGACACACTCCACGCCGGAGAGAGCAGAGGACAATGCAGCCAGTCAGTATATGAACCCAACTACTCTCTTCTCTCTCTTCTCTCTCTTCTCTCCTGCTTCTTCTCTTCTCTTCCCATCCTATCCCCCTTCTCTCTTCTTTCCAGACTCAACTTCCCAAACATTGGAAGCAGGCAGCTATATCACGTGGTGGTGCCTGGGCTGAGTCACTCCTTAGTCAGCCGCGCCGTGACTGCCCTCGTATCTTATAAACCCGCCTGTCTCCCCGACTCTGTCTCCGACTCTGTCTCTTGTCTCGCTGTTCACTTTCTTGCTTCTCCTCTGCTGCCCTCTGTCTCTGCTGCCAGTCTGCCAGTCTGCTGCTGCTCTCGCCGTCTCCCCGCTTCTCCGTTGCTGCCGACCCGCTGTGTGTTGTGCGTGTGGCCTGCTCCCCCGCCATTCGTCTGCCGTGTTGACCACATCCGCTAACCCTGCGCTGTGTGCATAGCCCTTCCCGCTCGCCTAACCACATACTCCTGATACTCCCGCTTCCGCTGTCCATCCGCCATGTCGCAAATCACCCTGACCAGCTCCGATGGCGTCGAGATCACCATTGGTATGTCCGCCTACGACCATGCGATGGCAATGCGCGGCTGCCATACTCCTACCTGCACCCCCAACTAACTGCTCGGTAGAACGCGCAATCGCCGAGCGCTCCGTTCTGATCAAGAATATGCTGGAGGATCTGGGAGAAACCGGCGAGGCCATCCCCATCCCCAACGTATGCCTCTCCCCCTACCCCGTATCCCGGTTCTTCCGCCCAGGCTGCAGTTAAACTAAAAAAAAACGTCATCGCAGGTCAACGAGTCTGTGCTCAGAAAGGTTATTGAATGGTGCGACCACCACAAGGGCGACCCCCCAAGCACCGGCGACGAGGACAACGATTCGCGCAGGAAGACCACAGACATCGACGAGTGGGATCAGAAGTTCATGCAGGTCGACCAGGAAATGCTGTTCGAGATCATCCTGGTAATTATGGCCACTTAAATGCATGTGTAATTAATCTAACATGCCCCCCCCCGCCAGGCCGCCAACTACCTCGACATCAAGGCCCTGCTCGACGTCGGCTGCAAGACCGTCGCCAACATGATCAAGGGCAAGTCGCCAGAGGAAATCCGCAAGACCTTCAACATCCAAAACGACTTCACCCCGGAGGAGGAGGCCCAGATCCGCGCCGAGAACGAGTGGGCTGAGGAGTAAGTCTGGCTTGTTTCTATCTGCGTTCCTTCCCATATAGCTAACACCTTCTCCAGCCGTTAAATCGTAATTACATGTCTTATAAATATAATATTTCATGCCCTCCCTACCCTACCCTCTCGCCAGGCCGAGCCAGGTCTGACTAACCCCACCCAAGCCCCACCCATACATAGAAGGGTAAACTTCTGCCATGTTCTCAGCCTATCCTATCCTCTCGTCTCCCTTCCATCCACACTCCTATCTTCAACCCTCCTCCCCATCCACCGTTCGAGTTCGCTCCTATCCAATCCCATACAGACAGAAAGGCCAGGCGTTCATTTTTTTACTCCTTTTGCTTTTTACTCTTCGTTTTATGTTTTTTTTTTGTTTTATTGTTGTTGTGTTTTCTTTTTTTAGTAATTCTAGCTCAACTCTGTCTCTCTTTTCCCTACTCTACTTGTCTGGATTGATTAAATAAATATTGAATGTCGTCGTTCGAACGAAATGGGAATATAAAAAATGCAAATGGTAAAAAACAAAAAACAAAAAACAAAAACCATGTGGGTGGGGGTGGCTTGTATCAAATCGATCAGATTGGATGCGGTCAAGTCAAGTCAAGTCAAGTCAAGGCAGTCTGTCCTCCTGCTTTCTTTCATCTGATATATGTATTTCCTCTTTCTTTCTTTCTCTCTTTCTTTCCTCCTTCCTTCCTTTCCCCCTCAAGGTAACCGATGATAGGTTTCCCCTCACCCCGCCCAACTCAACTCAACATGCCAACCCGGCCCATGTCATCATGTAAATAAATGCTGACCTTACATAGATAGATAGAAGAGGCAAAAAAAAAAAAAGGGACCTGAAAGAAAAAAAAAGGAATACAATATGATATGATACAATACAGAGGGGCGTTGGCTGTTTTGTTTTATGTTGGCTGTTTTGTTTTACCTTTGGCTTTTTTTTTCTTTTTTCCTGCTTTCTTACTTCCTCTTTCATATTTTACCTTTCTTTTCTTTCTTTCTTCTTTTCTCTCTTCGATGGGTAAGTTCGTTCATTCATTCGCTTGTTAGGTAGATAGGTAGGTAGATAGGTATGGGTTTGGGTTTGAGGGCGGGCTGGTGCGGCAGGCAGGTAGTTAAGTGTTTTTGTTTTGTTTCATGGATGAGCTTGCGTTTTTTGTTTCAAGTTACGCTTTCATCTACTCCGTATATAAGGTTCTTTGGTTTTATTTTTATGTTTTTGATTCCTGCTCTTCCCGGGCCGTCCGGTCCCGTCTTCGTCCATTCCCGTCCTCGTCATCATCTCATCGCCATCGCCATCGTCATTCGCCATTCGCCATCGCCATCGGAGGAGGAGGAGGAGGAGGAGAAGAGCCATGCTTGGATGGATGGATGCGGGATATTCATGTCAGTAGGAGATGAAACAGTTTTCTTGTATATATATTCACATTAGAATGTATATTAACCCTCTCTCGTTTGCCTCCCTAGTACCTAGTATCTACCTTCTAGTACCTACCTGCTTTTCATTCGCTTTATGCTTCATATACATACTCCGTAGTGGAGTAAAAAAGGGAAAAAATATATAGATAACCTCCTTTCGTTTGGGGAAGAAGGGGAGAGGGGGAGGGAGAGGGGGAGGGGGAGGGAGAAGGGGGAGAAAGGATGGAAGATGAAGAAGGGGGGGAGGGGGGGTTGAAATTGGTTTTGTGTTATTTAGTTCAGAGGTTTTTAGTTAAAACCAGACGGAGTTCTATTTATTATTTTATTTTTATTTATTATTTAATACTTTTTTTTTATATATATATAAAAGAAGGAGGAAAAAGTGGGATGGAATGGAAATTTGCGGAATGTTAATATGGTAGACGTTTTTATCATGTGGTGGGTGTTGGTTGATGTCTAAACATAGATGGATGGGGCGCCGGCTGGCTGCATGCTTCCATAGGCAACTAACGTATGCATGCATATACGTAAACGAAATATGGTTGCGGTTTACATATACATCGCTTTTTGGGAGGGGAGGGGAGGGAGCCCCGGGGCGGGTTTGCATGGGCTTTGTCTATCTGTCTGTGTATCTGTCAGGGAGATAGGAGGTAGATACTAGGTAGGCAGGTAGTGCGGGATAGAAGAAGAGGGAAGGTTTCTTTATAAATTTTGATTGATAGGGATGGAGGGAGGGAGGGAGGGAGGGAGGGAGAGGGATGGGATGGGGTACGTCCACTCTAGCGAGCGTTATCATGTCTCGAGATAAGGGTTGGGGGAGGAGGGCCCGGGCGGCTGAGACGTGTCTGGGAATAACTTCACCCCTTTTGTCGGGTGCAGTGGCGCGGGTTATGGGTCAATCAATCAGTAGCTTGCTGAAGAAATAAGGGAGATAAAGAGGTCAAGATAACATGTAACCAAGGCGGTGGTTCGTTCGGCAACGGCTGGCTGGCATGCATGCATGAGATTTAAAAGATGGGCAATCGAGCGGGCGAGGGAGCGAAAAAGGAAAACCCCATTTTGTATTTCGGCTCGTATACATCAGATTCAGGATAAAAGAGGAAGAAAAAAACGAAGCTAGAAGCAATGCATTGTCAACATCAACTGCCCTTCCATCGCCCCATTCCATTCATTTCATAACCCCAGCCACGACACTCCACGTTTCCCCCTGGCCAAATGGATATCGTAGATATCACTTCTTTTTTCCTCACTCCCCTCAGTTTGGGTTGTATTGTTGTTCGATCTGCCGTTTCGGAAAATGAAAGACCATTTCGTGCGCGCCCGTAAAATAAAAAAAACATTCATAGCCAACAATTCCCAGATATATCCCTCCCCATTCATCAACAAACAGCCCCCATCAAGTCGGTGGACTGTCTAGTTGCTCGTAAATAAAATGGCCGCATGTTTCGTGAAACCGTCAAGCGCATTGCGGGGGGAGAATATGTCCAGATGGAAAATAGTTGAACTTCGGAAAACACACGCTGGGGGGAAGAAAAGGAGGTCAGGGCGCAGAGGGTCGTGTCTGGGGTGTCGTTCGCTCCGAATAATCTAGATGCCGAGACGAGTCTTGCGCCAGTGTCTCCGCTTGGCGTTGTATCTGTATTATAGGAAGAAAAGGGGGTCCCCGTTAGCTATTTTGCTCTTGTTCATTGGTTTTGCCTTTGCGATTTGTGTGGTCCATGTTCCTCCTCTTTCGTGGGACATATCAATTTTGTTCGGGTTCGTGTTTGTAGACTCGATGGTCGTTCGGTTGCGCGGATTGGTGTCCTTTCTCTCTTCCCTTGTCTCTTTCACTCCATTCCAAAATTTTCATCCACAGCTTCCTTCGCACTGCCCCCCCAATCCAATCCCTATTCCACCCCTCACAGAACCCCCATAGATAGAAAAAGGATCAAAATTTACCTGATGGTGTTGTTGGTCCGCAGACGAATCCACTGGGGGATGGGACGGTTCTGCTTCTGAGCTTTGGCAAGCTTCTGCTTGGTGCGGAAGGATTTTTGGCTCTGTATATCGAATTCGACATTAGCTTTCTGCTTCGAGATTTCGCGAAACCGCTGCTCCGGAGAGATTTTTTTTTCACTGGGATCGGATTGATAAACTCACCGGCATCCTGACGGTCTGGGGCACTGTAAATGCTCAAGACGTGATGGGGGTTGATGTTGATGTCGGAGGGGAGTGCTGGACCGTGAGGGCGGTTTGGGCTGGAGGTTGTTTTGTGTGGGTTTCGCCCGCCGGCTCGCTTACCGATCCGGCTTAGCGTGGATTCTAGGTCATGTGATTTAATGGGCGTCTTGGCGGTGAGGGGCGGCAGAATGCGGCAGAAAACGACGACCATCCATGAACTTGCTGCTTCTCCCCCCTTACGAAATGTCCAATATGGCATTTCCCCTGAAACCTCGGCTTGCCGTGCATGATTTCTTATAGTGCGGCTGACGGCGTCCAACATTGTCACTACAATACAATAATCACGCCCTGCCTTTTGGAATGGAGTCACACCAACTTCTATGCCCAGGCAGGGCCTTGACTGTGGACAATGCCCAGATATGATATCAGATACCTATCCAGGTATTGCTACGGAATCGCATTACTTTCTACTTTCCAGACATCACCTGGATTATGAAATCATAGGCTTAGCTGCCCTGGCATAACTGGCTCCGGCAAATATGCTCTTGCGAATTGTCTGGAAGTTTGGAAATTGCATTATTTCACAAGGCCTCAGTTCAAAACTCTGATGTGATGAGACTATTGATTCATTCTGTCTTGGACGAATCTAAGGTTTAACACTTCTAAACCTCATGGCACCGCTACATAATCAATCTTCTGCTACCTTCCTCGCTTGTATATATACATATATCCGTCTCCTATACTAGGAACAATCAGCAGCCTCGTCCCAAAATTGCGCATACAAGGTTCCCATTGAGAGCGGATATCAGTTATGATAACGAAAACCACCACCATAGAAAACTCGAATCTACTACACCACAAATATTATAGTATAGGATTAATCTCCTCCTGACTGTATTATCACATCAAGATATCATTTCAATCTCTCACCCTCTAATTGCTTTTAGTAAAGCTAACAATGTCAGGGGTGGGGGTTACATACCCACTTAATCCAACCTAGCACTCTACAGTGCAAATATAAATATAACCCCCTTTTCACGGCTATGTGGTTAGCTGGTGCGCAGAAAAAAACGCTTATGCACTCCTGGTAGATAGAGCTAAAATCCTAGGCAAAATATACCCTATCCAAAGCCTCTCTCATCTGCGATAAATCCAACAACACAAACCTGAACCTGAACTAAATATATTCTCATCCGCTATAGAAACCTCCCTAGGGGAGCAGGGGAGAACATTTCATCGTTTTCGTTTGCTCCAGAGTATCAGACATATTTATGGAAGTTTACTTTCGCAGGGGAATTTATCCTTACTTATATGAAGTTTTAGATTCATTGTATCCTCAGCATCCTTCAGATGGCTTACTTACTTCAGGGGAGACCTGACATGGTGCCTTGTATTCTGCATTATGTGATATCTTCTTAAATAGTACTCTGAATTTGTACACACTGAGGGTGGTGATGGGGATAGAAACCGCTATGGGGAGCAGGGTAGAACATTTCATTGTTCTATTTATTACCAAGTATTAGATATCTTTATGGATGAGGGGATAAGACATTTTATCTTTGCTCATATGGGGGTTTAATGATTGTATTCTCCACATAAATCAGAAGGCCTGCTTCGCGAGATTCGCTTGTGACCTTAGTCGGATGGCATCTTCCTAAAAGAGCGCTCCGATTTCGCCGGTAACTGAGCGCGGCGATGCGTGTGGTGCGTGATTGATTTGCGAAGTCGGGGCTCAGGGGATTCCAACAGGAAGTGAATATTCAATAATAGACCTTCCCATAATCATTGCAAGGATTGAGCAGGAATCCTTATAAAAAGACCCGCATCGTTCATGATGGCGAATGGCAGTATCATGGGATGATGGTGAGTCAGGAGAGTTCATTCCGCACAGGTAGCGGCGAACGGTGTCATTTTTCGAGGAGGGCGTTGGCGGCGTGCATGCGTAGGGGAACTAGATACTGGTAAGAAAAGAAATAAAATGCATAGGATCATTTATTTATACCACGTCTAACAGGAGCGATTCGGGAGCCCGTCGAAGTGAAGGAAGAGGAAGAAGATGTCACCGAACCGAATTTATCGTGTGCATATGTCTGTGCATGTGCATGTGTTGGGGAGTCTCGGGAGGAATGTGATTCGTACCGGTCTATTCGTTTTATGGTCTCTCTCTCTCTCTCCCCCCTAGAGTTGTTGGATGTATTTGTTCATTCGAGCTGCCTTATCCGCTATTCAGCAGATTATTGCTATTCATGTAGCAGAGCAGGTATTGATGGGAAAGGTGAGGCTGGGGCCGTTTGGATACAACCAATATCATATCTGATGATGTTGCGGTCTGGGTTCGGATCGATAGGCTTGGGTGTTGATTTGGCGGGTCGAGTGTTTATCCCGGGTGAGCAATTAAGCAAAAACTCCACCAGAGAATTAGACGATACTGGGATCATCATACCGCTTTCCACTCCCATCACTGAGGAAGATGGTATGTTCTACGCCTCGGAAGAACTCGGGGCGATTGCGGTACGACGTCCTTATTGGTTCACGTCCAGGGGAGCTTTTATGTATGTGCTCACGAAGTCCAATGCAGGCTGGAGGAGAGGTATTTGGTTGGTTAGCTCATTCATAACGAAAAAGGATTCTGGTTCTTCTTGTTAGGTTCTCGATGAAATAGTTCACGTAAGGAGAGATATTACGCTTCTGGTTTCATATAATTAATGAGTCGAGGGAAATGTGCGCCAGTATAAGCGAGAGAATGTGGAAGGAAACTGTCCCATCTATCCAGCAATATGGATTGATGGAGGTGAGAGTGCAAAGGTTGCCCTTTGAGTTTGCAGAGTTTTCGATGATACGAAGGGTTAAAACACCCTTGTCAAAGAATAGGAAAGCCACATTACACCTTCAAAACTGCTTACTGAACTTCATCTCTCCAGTAGCGTACATGATACCGTGGTGTCCTGTGAATATATCCGGAAGAGGGAAGGCAAACTGGAAATGTGTCTGACTCTTCCTTTTTGCTGCGACAGCATCAAGGCTGACTGAAAAATTGTCCTGCCTGGGGCAAACTTCATTCAGGGGGAACGGCAACATCGGCAAGACAGTTGCTGCCAGCTGGGATGGCCCTGCTTGTCACCACTTTCCGTGCCAGCCCTCGGGCGCGATAGTAAAAGCTTCTTTCGCAACCGATTCCAAGACTCCCAGAATGACAGTCCCTCTGACCCACCATGTTTTGGCAAAAATGTTGCTGACACTGACGTGGGCGACACGGTTTGCACCCCGCACACCGGAGGATCAGTCCTCGTATTTGAACTTTGGACGCCGGAGGGTCAAGATTCCGGCATCGATTTCCTGGCGTCGAGTTGGTTTGTCACAAACGCGAATCGATTCAACGTTGTTGCCTTTCATGCAAGGTCTCGCAAGAATACCCCGATCAGGTATGGTGTCCTTCCCGGCCATGTGGTACAGCCAGTTCGGGACACCGAGCACCATCCGATCCCGAACCGGGTTGTAATATCGCATCGTTTTATTACGGCGCAGTCATCAGGGAAAATTGTGATGAATCAGATAAGACTCGAGCCAGGACTTGTCCTACTATAAATAGGTTGTTGTTGTTGGGCTTGACTCGCAGCCGATCCGAGCATGGAGGGTCAAAATAGCTCTGATTGGCAAGAACGAAAAGCTCGACCCCGAAAGACCAAACATAATTAACCTTGTCGCTTGATGCTTGGACAAGATGAGGTGGGATAGTTCGGGAGGCGGTGAAGTGGAATAATCCTCTTCCTTGTGCATCGAAGGCGGGTTGTCGGAGAGAGAGCTGGGCAAGCAGCTGGAGCTTGTCCGTCTGACAGATGGCAGACAAATTCTTTACAAGAATGAGTCAACTGGAAGCTTTTGCAACATCAGTATGAAACCGTCTCGTAGTCTGTCATGCCAACATCTGCAGGATACGTCAAGGATTAATATTAGTTTTGGGTGCTGGGGAACGTTGCTTGCGGTTTGATTTTATTGCTGCCTTGGGATACTCATGCGGATTTGATTCTACGCCAGGGTCCAGCGGGACGGGTTCCGAGTTCCAAGAGGATTAATTAATAAATGGTTAATCAATATCGTCGGCGTTGGATTGAAAAGGTCCAAAGATTGCGCACGAAGGATTTTCTATCCTCGAATTGAATCTGTGAGATATTTTGGATGACATAAATATTCCTTCGGCCCCTTTTGGCGTTTGAGAAAGATTGGTGGCCGCTGGCCAGCGTGTCCACTTGCGCTCGGATCTTGACCCGCACGGCGTGATATCTGCCCGACGCCAGGATTGACAGGGACAGGGATAGGCGGGGCTTGAAACATCGGGATCAGCCAGAACAAACAGAAGCTTCTGTCGATTTCACTCTTTCGACCAATCCTGTCCTTGCATCTGCCCGAGGGATGCGATTGGCCCAATCGTCAAGCCCGCGAGGGATGAGCCCAAGCCGAATGATCGAGCCATCGTATAACTCCTCGCTTAGCGGGACATGTAAACCGGGATGGGTGACGTAGTGCACGGATGACCCGGAGCCATTGTCACACAGAACAGACGAAATACACGGCAGGATGCGGTGCCGTTGTCTGGAATCGGGGTGGTGGAAGGGGAGGGGTAAATAGGTGTTGGGAATTGGGGGAAAGGGTTTATCAGATGAGGCTGATCTCGATGGATGTCTGGATAAACATTTACGCACTAGCCGTGTCTGGCTAGCCCCGCACGTGAGCGAAATTTATGCCACCGGCCCGCTGTTTCAAACAGCGTAATTTTCCGTCTCGGAACGGGAATTCCGCCACTGTCCGGAGTTATGCAAGTTATGCACCCGCCCCCGCGCGCGACGGAGTACTGGTACCTGGGCTGCCACACAAATTCCCGCGCATCCCAAGTCACAGGTACAACCACTTTGCCCCATCATAAGTTGCAAGCAGCGATTGCTCTTACGAGGCAGCCCGCAGTCGTATTGTCGTCACGGTCGAAGGCAGCCAGCAATGGATGATATATGATATCCGTGTCTTCTCGCTGTGATCCTTCAGTCTTCATCATCGATTCTGCTTCTTGGCTATCCCGCGTTGTTCTGCCCGCTTCCAACGCTACTACTCCCCGGGTAATAGCTTCGGGATAGGGCCTGTTGGTCCCAGACCTTTTTAGATTGCGCCCTCTTTATTTCTTACTCTGCACCCCAAACCCCTTCTTCGCGTTTGCTCCCCCTCGCATTCAGTGTTCTCGTGTTCTGCTTGTGTTGAGCACTTGCCAAATAATAGTAGAGCAGGAGAGCGCTGTTCGAGAGCCTCCCTCCGTGTCTCCTCATACCGCGGACTTGGGCTGGACAAGCTTCTCCCACGCCCCGCTCTACGCCAGCGGAGTAGCCGGTCTGTGAAAACGGCGACTTTTGCACTCCTGCCCTCTCAGTTTCGCGGGGAACAGGGTCCACAGCTATGGACAGAGACCCTGAGAAACACCCTTCCCCAGCAGAGAAAGCTGGGGCTCCCGGCACTGGTTCGGACAAGACAGCGAGTCAAGCACCACCAGCAACATCACCAGCCGCAGTAAGAGGCGAGAAAACTCCAGATGATTACGGCATATCAGGGTCGGGTTCCAGCGCGAGCAACGACGACGACGTGAACCTCGAAAAACTTGACTCGAAAGTGGTAACCCCCCCGCCCGAAGAAACCGATCTTGATGCCAGCTTGGCCCATCTCCCGGAAAACGAACGAGCAATCCTCAAGGAACAGCTCTATATCCCTCCTGTTAAAGTTTCGTATTTTACCTTGTACCGATATGCCACCAGAAATGATATTCTCGTCCTCATCGCCTCTAGCTTTGGAGCCATTGCAGGCGGTGCTATCCTGCCTTTGTTTACGGTGCGTTCTTCCCTCGCAAGCTGTTGACTGTCGTGTATGTAGAATCTCGCGGTGCGCAATGCTGACTGGGTGGCTTGGTTTGGTTTGGTTAGATCCTGTTTGGTGCCATGGCAGGAACCTTCCAGGGCATATTTCTTCACACCATCACGCAAGAGAAATTCAATTCGGAACTTCAAAAGTACGCTCTGTACTTCGTGTATCTTGGCATCGGCCTATTCGTCCTCACCTACATCGCCACTTTCGGTTTCATCTATGCAGGTGAACACATATCCCAAAAGATCAGAGAAAAGTATCTCGGTGCCATCCTACGACAGAATATTGCCTTCTTCGACAAGCTCGGTGCTGGAGAAATCACCACCCGGATCACCGCTGATACTAATTTGATCCAGGATGGCATATCCGAGAAAGTCGGTCTCACCATGACAGCACTTGCCACGTTTGTCACCGCCTTCGTCATTGGTTTTGTCAAGTTCTGGAAGTTGACTCTCATTCTCTCCTCCACCATCGTGGCTCTTACCCTCCTAATGGGAGGGGCGTCGAAATTCATTGTTCAGTATAGCAAGAAGTCGTTGGACAGCTACGGCGAGGGTGGAACCGTTGCGGAAGAAGTGATCAGCTCCATCCGGAATGCCACTGCGTTCGGCACTCAGGAAAAGCTTGCGCGCCAGTACGACGTTCATCTGCGCGAGGCCCAGAAATGGGGAACCAAACTCCAGGTCGTCCTCGGGTGCATGGTTGGTGGTATGATGTCAATCGTCTTTTTGAATTACGGACTGGGCTTTTGGATGGGTTCTCGGTTCCTGGTTAATGGAGAAACTAGCCTTTCAAGTATTTTGACCATTCTCCTGTCTATCATTCTCGGGTCCTTCAGTTTGGGAAACGTTACTCCCCATGCCCAAGCATTTACCGCCGCGGTGGCTGCCGGAAACAAGATCTTTAGTACCATTGACCGCCAATCCCCAATCGATCCTGACTCTGACCAAGGTGAGACTATTGAGAACCTCAAAGGTACAATTGAATTCCGTGACATCAAACACATCTATCCATCTCGGCCAGAGGTTGTCGTCATGGATGGAGTAAGTCTGGTGGTCCCCGCTGGAAAGACCACTGCTCTCGTTGGCCCGTCTGGCTCTGGTAAGAGCACCGTTGTCGGACTGATGGAACGATTCTACAACCCAGTCGGAGGTTCTGTCCTCCTCGATGGCCGTGATTTGCAAACTCTTAACATCCGTTGGCTTCGGCAGCAGATATCCCTGGTCAGTCAGGAGCCAACACTCTTCGGGACAACCATCTTTGGAAACATTAGACAGGGTCTCATCGGTTCTAAATTCGAGCAAGAATCTGAGGAGAAGATCCGAGAACGTATTGAAAATGCCGCAAAGAAGGCTAACGCACACGACTTTATTACCGGACTTCCCGAGGGATACGAAACCAACGTTGGTGAGCGCGGATTCCTGCTCTCTGGCGGCCAAAAGCAGCGTATCGCAATTGCTCGTGCTATTGTAAGCGACCCGAAAATCCTCCTTTTGGACGAGGCCACCTCCGCATTGGACACCAAATCTGAAGGTGTTGTTCAAGCAGCTTTGGATGCTGCAGCCGTCGGAAGAACCACGATTGTCATCGCCCATCGCCTCTCCACTATCAAAAACGCGGAGAACATTGTTGTTTTGGTAAATGGCCATATCGTTGAACAAGGGACTCATGACGAACTGCTTGCCCATGACGGAACGTATTTTAGACTTGTCGAGGCGC
The DNA here is from genome assembly GCA_032988465.1 of Onygenales sp. PD_10. Classification (NCBI taxonomy): domain Eukaryota; kingdom Fungi; phylum Ascomycota; class Eurotiomycetes; order Onygenales; species Onygenales sp. PD_10. The sequence continues at coordinate 57,061 of JANTQH010000071.1, read as the reverse complement.
AGCGAATCAATGAAGAACGGGATGCCGAAGGACTGGCAGAGGAGGAATCTGTTACATCCAAGGAATATGGCCTGGACCGCCAGACTTCAGGAGTCGCCCGAAGCGTTGCCTCAGGCAAACATGGTGGGGAAAAGGGAGACGACGAGGCGCTGCAACGAACCGATACTAAGAAATCGCTATCGAGCGTCATCCTTTCCAGGCGTGGGCCAGAAGCCACAGAGAAGTATGGTTTATGGACACTTATCAAGTTTATTTTCTCGTTCAACAAGCAAGAGAAATTGATAATGCTCGCTGGGCTCCTTGTCTCCATCATTTGTGGTGGTGGACAACCTACCATGGCCGTTTTCTTCGCCAAAGCAATCACCACGCTCGCCTTGCCACCAAGCATGTTTGATAAACTACAGAAAGATGCGAGTTTCTGGTCACTCATGTTTCTAATGCTTGGACTCGTCACGCTCATCGCATACTGCATCCAAGGAAGCCTTTTTGGCGTCTGTTCTGAGCGTCTGATCCTTCGTGCGAGGCGAGAGGCATTCCGATCTATTCTTCGCCAGGATATCGGTTTCTTTGACCTTGAAGAGAACAACACTGGTGCCTTGACGTCGTTCCTCTCCACCGAAACTAAACATCTCTCCGGAGTTAGTGGTGTCACGTTGGGTACTATTCTCCTTGTCACTACCACGCTCGTAGCATCCATGCTTGTCGCCCTGGCAATTGGCTGGAAATTTGCTCTTGTCTGTATCTCCACCGTCCCCGCCCTCCTCGCAACTGGCTTTTGGCGCTTCTATATCCTTGCCGCTTTCCAGACACGAGCGAAAAAGGCGTATGAAGGCTCTGCGAGCTACGCATGCGAGGCCACCTCTGCAATCCGCACTGTCGCGTCCTTGACTCGGGAAGTCGATGTAGCCGATATCTACCACAGCCAACTAGAATCACAGGCGCAGAAGAGCACGATATCTGTCGCCAAGTCTTCCATCCTATACGCATGTTCCCAGTCCTTTATGTTGTTCTGCGTCTCTCTCGGGTTCTGGTATGGTGGTACCTTGCTAGGCAAGGGAGAGTACACCATGTTCCAATTCTTCGTCATTTTCACCGAAATTACTTTTGGTGCGCAATCTGCCGGAACAGTTTTCTCCTTCTCCCCCGACATGGGCAAGGCAAAATCCGCCGCTGCGGATTTCAAGAAGCTCTTCGATCGAAAGCCAGCCATCGACACATGGTCCAAAGATGGCGAAAAAGTCGAGAGCATTGAGGGAACAATCGAGTTCCGCGATGTTCATTTCAGATATCCCACGCGCCCTGAGCAGCCTGTTCTGCGCGGACTGAATCTGACAGTGAAGCCAGGCCAGTATGTCGCGCTTGTGGGCGCTAGCGGATGCGGCAAAAGTACCACGATCGCGCTGATGGAGCGCTTCTATGACCCGTTATCTGGCGGTGTTTATGTTGACGGCAAGGATATCACGCGATGGAACATCAATGACTATAGAAGTTTCCTCTCCCTCGTTAGCCAGGAACCCACACTCTATCAAGGCACGATCCGCGAAAATATCCTGCTGGGCATTGACAAGGATGACGCGCCTGAAGAACAAATTGTGGAAGCATGCAAGGCCGCGAACATTTATGACTTCATCATGTCTCTTCCGTAAGTCCACTTCCCGCCCACTCCAAACCCCCTTCTTTACTAACATCCCTCATAGTGACGGCTTCGCCACTGTCGTCGGCACTAAAGGCGGCATGTTATCTGGGGGCCAAAAGCAGCGCGTCGCCCTCGCCCGGGCCCTCATTCGCGATCCCAAAATCCTCCTCCTCGACGAAGCCACGTCGGCTCTAGACTCTGAGTCTGAAAAGGTCGTGCAGGCCGCGTTGGACGCGGCGGCCAAGGGCCGTACGACCATCGCGGTTGCACATCGCCTTAGCACTATCCAGAAGGCAGATGTCATTTATGTCTTTGACCAGGGACGTATTGTTGAGAGTGGCACGCATCATGAGTTGTTGATGAATAAGGGGAGGTATTTTGAGCTGGTTAGTTTGCAGAGTTTGGAGACGACGCATTAGATGCGTTGAACTGGAATAGTACCCTTGAGAGAAAGGGTGGACGGACGGATGGATGTGATGAGATAGATGATGGATTGGGTGGAGGAGCGGGGTTGAGAAGTGTGGTGTCGTGAGTTTTCTTAATTTTCTCTTCTTTGTTTCTTTTTTGCTCCCGCATCTGCTGTGTTACTTCGATAACCAGCGGTTCCTGCATACTGGCGTGCATCTTATATACCCTACTTATACCCTCCTCTATATCGTCTCACCTCTCCGCTCATGTCAGCTTACCCTTGCTCAGCCCCCGCTTACTCATCGCAGCCTCCCCCTTTCCGACCAACCATTTTGTTACACATAGCCCTTGTTTTCTATTAATATTATGGATGTATATATACGGTGTTAGGACATCTGTTTGATTTTCTTCTTTATTTTTCTTTGCGTGTGTTTATATATACGGTGGTTTGGTTCTGCAACCCCCCCTCACCCACCTCAGTTTGCATCCATTGCGATATATATAGATAGATTGGAACCGAAAATGTTGAAAAGTGCTTAATTTAGACCGTGTCTTTTTTTATATTCATCTTATGTGATTTGGAATGTTTGTTCTGCCCCGTCCCTGGATGCCAGATTTGTCCTCATCCCACAGCAGGATACAGGTAAGGGACCTTTCACTGACCTGGATAGCTATATACAATGTCCCTATACAGTTCTTAATAATTACAAAAGCCTATACACAACATAACTCCCCCATCCACTCCCCCATCCACACCCCCCTCCCTCCTCACCTCACCCGGAACCTCCCTAAAAAAACGGAAAACTCCCTACTCACCCCTCCACCCCTGCACCTCCTCCAACGTAATCACATACTCATCCCCCAATACCCCCTCCAAAAACTCCTTACTATTCCACTCCCCACCCGTCACATAATCCCCCGACCACGTACACCACCAAGCCCAATGCGCCTCATACCCCTTCAACGCCTCCACACTCGGGATACTCCCCACCTCACTCGCCGCCGCCATCTTCTTATCCCCCACCAGCTCCAGCAACCGCTCATACTCGCCACTCATCGCCCCATGGCCCTGCACATACGTATCCGCACTAACAATATCCACCACCTCATCCCCGGGATACCATTCGGGATCGATCGAATTCCACACCCACACCAAATTCCCCAACCCATGATACCCCGTCAACCGCTCAAAAAGCAAATGATAAAGCCGCTTCGCGGGCTCAGCGCCCTGCGCGCCCCACCAGAACCAGCCGCCCTCGGCCTCATGTAACGGGCGGAAGAGGACGGGGACGCCCGCGTCCGAGAGTGATTTCAGCTGCACGGCGACGGTGTCGATGTCGTGCAGGAGGAGGGTGTAGTTTGCGTTGTCGGGCGAGGAGAGCGCGGTGGTGAGGTTGAAGTCTGTTGCGTCGGTGTAGAAGCCGGAGTACCAGGGGTGTTCGGGGGTGTCGTAGAGGCCGACGGGCGCGCCCCAGTGCCAGCAGAGGGTTACGAGGCCGCCGGAGTCGACGGAGAAGGTGAGTCCGTCGGCGATGTCGGTTGAGTTGGCGCCGCGGGATATGCGGGAGTCGGTGTAGTCTGGTTGGTAGTTGTTAGATCTTTATATATACCGGGGGGGGGGGGGGGGGGTAGGGAATGATGGGAGCGCAAAGGGGATGCTAACGGGCCTTTTTACTTACCCATGAGATCCACGCCGAGTATGGCGGGTGTTTTGCCGATATTCTCCGTTATCCAGTTCAGTGATTCAAGATCCTGTTGACCGGAGATGATTTTGGACCCGTAAGTGCTGCCTAGGTAAGCGAGGAGGGCTTTTGCGTCTGCTGTTGCGTTCGGACTGACGGGCGTGGTGGTGATATCATGTGGCGGACGGGGCGCGGAGGGGGTCAGGGTGATGGCGTCCAGTAGGTACCTGGTTTTATGGGATTTAGCATATTGACGTGTTATAGAACAAATAAATAAGATAGTAATCAATCCGCTTACCAGCCCCAGTTACTCTGGATCTCAATCGTATTCTCCCCTTTCTCGAGAAGTACCTTCCCAGCCGAAAGAGTGGTGAATTCCTCCGTGGCAGGCAAAGACACCTGCGATCCGGCGCCATTAACCACGAGCGTGGCAGCTTTGTCTCCATATATCCCCGCGTAAATGATACTAAGGTCATAGAGTTGCACTGCGGCGCTCGTTAAGCTGAGTCCGATCGAGTCTGTTTCGTTATCGAATCCTTCGACATAGCCGGTGCCTTTTTAATGTTAAGTATTGATTTTCTCCTATTCGTAGTAGGTGAAGAGTAGTACCTGAATACCCAGCGACTTCGGTCCCAACAGTAACGCCATTGAGTGTCATATCTTCCGCCTCGTACGTGCCCTCCTGCGCTAGGGCGTGATGCACGCACAAGCCGGCCAGCAGCAAGGAGCCGCATAGTCCAGTATGTCCAATCATCATTGCAATGTGCCTCTGGCTCTGGAAAGTTGAAGGATGAAGCGTTCGGTTGAGCTTGTTCTGGGGGAAGCATGGCCCTCTCTATATGACCACAAAAAGGACAAAATAAAAGCCTGCATCATATTCCACTTTCCCCGATATGACGCGGGGAGCATTTTATTATCCCGGGGGAGGGGATTACTCTCAAGCCTGGCATCCATAACTTGGCGTTGTTGGCGTAAGTTATGAAAGGATGTATATTTATTAATGTAACCCGCCAGTGATCCCTCGCCGTTGAGGGATAGTTGTCCATCTTGGCTGGGGTATCGGAGTGTTTGATGTTTACCAGCGAGGAATGCCGGGACGTGTTTGCGACAGGGGCTTCCCCGTCTTTCTCGGAAGACAGACCGGCATCCCGAGGTTGAAGGCAGTGACTGGTGATATTCAGTGCAACCCTGTGGTTGCTCACGGCGCGGGATGAGGGTATGTTTGGGGATAATAGCATGAAATGTCGGGCCGTTTCCCCCTGACATCACGGATGGATTCCGTAGGATACTCGATCGGGTAAAATCACTTAGGGTTTATAACGTGTGTCGGTGTATCTTGGAAGTGCGTGGTAATAGAACCATAACCTGGCGCCTTGGCAACCCGGCCACTCGAGTCATTGCTTATTGGCCAGTCTGGCTCCCTTGTGTCGAGCTAGACCATTGGCCTCAACGCTAAGATAGGCACCATACCTTTACAGTGTATGTTTAGGGATTGGGTTGTGGCACTATCACTTGACCAAGAACACTTTGACCAGCTATGATGGGCCCTGGATTTAAAGAACATTATCTCTTGGAATATGCCAGTACAGCAGTGTCCATTACATTTTTAAACCCAAGTCCTCACCAGATCCTCTAGGGTGTTTTTTCTGTCCCTAAACAAACAGTTCTGGCCTTGCAACTTGTAGCAATTCTTGGGGTCATAGCACCAGCTATAGTCAGCAGTTGAGCAAGATGTATCCATACAATTATTATAGAGCAGATTTCTGGACAGTCTTTGAAAAAAGCCTGGACTCATTTTAGCTGGTTTATGACTTTTATGGCTAGGTTTTCAATTATGTAACTTTGTTCATAGAATGAGGGCTCACACATCGGCTACGCCTAGATCTCTCCCGTGCATGGTCTTGAACGGGGGATTTCAACAGGGCTCATTTCTTCATATCCATACCCCAACTAGATACCTACAATAGTTAGTTCGAGTGTCTGGTTTCCCAGATTGACGGACGAAGGAAGTTGTGAACCTATACTGCAGCGTTCAATTAATGGCTTCTTTTTAGCAGAGCAAGGGTCAAAGTCTTTTCTTCTAATATTGGTGCCTTTTGAATAAGGATGACTGGGGGGGTGTATCATGTTCTTCCTGCTCCGGTATGGACACGGATGAAGGTATAGGTTGCTGAAGTAATGACTCTGTTCCTGTGCATTTAGAGTTCATGATCTACATATGGCCGGGACGAGTGTCGATTCTGAGAAAGTTAGCTTTCTGATCCCGAGCTATCCATACTTTCCCCCTAACTTCCGGGTATCCTACTTTCGGCTGCCTTCGGGAACCAGATGGTGTCTCCAAATGAACTGACTCTTGAATAGTTAGCAGTAGGGTTGTAATAGATCTATGGTAAGCTGCTGGGCCTTAACTCCATAACTGCGTCATAACAGTCCATTCTGCTTCATAAAAACGTACATCAGCGCAGTTGATCCGGCGAGTGCTGGCAGTTCATGTGAATTACTGCATCTCCAAAATCAATAACCCATAAGATTGCCAGACCTCTCCCTTTGGAAAAACAACAGAGAAGTATCCACCATGCTGTCCACCTTAACATATCGCTCCAAGGAAACAGCCCGTGAGGAAGAAAATCAAATCAAAGATGAGCATGCCACGGATACACCGCAATCTGAGAAACGAGCAGAAGTTGCAATTTCACCCTTTGCAAAAGTGCCCATGGAGATTTTCCAGGACATAACAAAACATCTGCCTCCAGTAGACAAAATGTGTCTTGCTTTGACCTGCAAATCCTTGCTCAATGTTATTGATGGAGACAAGTCCCTCCAGCGCTCACATCAATTCCAACTGGGAAAATGGATCAATCCAGCTAGACTCTGGCCATGCTGGTCGGGACTGAGCTTTAGGGCGTGTCCAAAGCACATCAGCACGTTCCTCCGCCTCCTTGAAACCCCACAATACAGTTTTTGCTCGGCATGCTGTAAACTGCATCATGTCTCTGAATTTGTGGAAAAGCAAGACGGGTCTCAGGTTGATCAAGTATGCCGATTCAGTACCTGGCAAAGAGTTTCTCATTCCTGCCCGTGTTTCTGGGCGACCTTCCAGGATAAACAAGAACTTCTTGAGGCATACTTTGCACTTCCAAGATATCCATTGGAAAAGCCACGAAATACAAATCCCACACTATGGGAGCATCAGTGCTCCCATGTCATTCAAGGCGTCACCATACAAATGGAACGCAAGCCCATAATAGCGAAAGACGGATTTTTGAGCATAGAGTTTAAGTATACAGTTCCCATCCGGTATGGTTTTGATCCGTTTGATTTTGACCTGCAGAAAATCCGTAAGATAGAAAACATCTTTTGCCCACATTACACATTAGGGAGAATTTTAATACACACCGCCCGGTGCGAACGGTGCACTTGTCCTCCGACGCGAGAGGGAATGTTGCATTGCAAGGACTGTCGCACGAGTTCTGAGGCCATTGAATCTACGGAGCCCAAGGGTTACAAGGTCGATTTTCAAAGACTACAAGCTCTGGGCGGTGCTGGGCTTAGCGCTTGGTCCTTTTGGTGGAAGCGGGAGTGGCCTGCTGGTGGTGTGGAAATATACCGCTGGGCGCGCATACCCATGACCGGGAACAGATTGAAGGAGTTGGAGCCGACGGGTTGAATATTTCGCTTCTGGAGACCAAACCAAGGCAACGGGGCTATCTAATTTGCGGATATCTGCAAGAGCTGGTCTGGGACAGGGAAAACAAGGCCATATTATCAAGGCAGAGAGTTCTGGAAACGAGTACGCGCCTAGTTGGTTGCTACGCGATAAGCGCCGCGCCCCGCCGAGCCAAGCGCTTATTTCAACCTCCGTTCGTCTCAGCCTTGCACCACGCCAGCCTCAAGTCTGTACAGCCTCCTCTGCGCTGGCGGATCCGGCATATCCTATGGGAGCCTGACAGCAGGCAGTGAATAGTGGATAATAAAGGGGCGCTGCCGTTCTGCGTGCACAAACAAACAATTACATCACCGCTACAGCTCTGCTGGCTCAAGCGCCGCCGCCGCCAACGCCAACCACTTTGCCAGCTTTGTTCAGCTCACCATACATAAACTCTGGCTCCGGTCCTCTGCCTGGTGTCTGGAGGGTTTCTATATTATAGGTCTTCGTCCTCGAGTTGGGCCTACAGCAACCGCCGTTTAACAGACCTCGAAGCTCGTTTATTCAGTGTCTTGCAATTACTTACAAAGACCATTATCTGCCCCTCTGTTGCTCAAATTCCCTCACAGACCACATAAATATCGATACACGCGCTTGATAGACACAATATTGTCGGGTCACAAGGGGAAGTTTTCATGTCCCAACCTCAAAACACTCCCGAGTATCGACTCGCCCGGTCTGACTCAAAGGATCCTACGACCACTTGTCGTGGTATTAAGGTCGATGGACAGCGATGCCGTCGTACAGTGGCTGCGGCCCAATCATCGCCTTCTCCCTCGCCATCAAAACAGCCGGCCACAAATCCCAAGAACAATGTGAAAGATGACCCGACTGCCGGTCTATTTTGCTGGCAGCATAAAGATCAGGCAGTGCCCGTTGTGCCACTATCGAAAACAGCACCCGCCCCTGGGTCGAAGCTACAAGCAAGGTCTAGTATCGAGACTCTGATCGAACGGGTTGGACTACTAGATGTTAATGAACGGCCGCGTCCTGTCTCGGAGGGGAGGGTGTCGGGAAGGAAAAACAGAGAACGGATGGACCCGCTGCTTCGGCCCGATAGACATCCATTGCAAGTCTATGACACAAGAAGGCATTCAGTCGGGACCCCCAGAAGACATAGGATCCAATTTGAAAACGCAGCACCAAGCCCCCCGAGCTCAAGAAAGAAGTCCAGCGCTGGAAGAAAGCTGGTTTGCTTTCTCATGCAAGTCAGTGATGATGAAGATATACCTGCTTCAAGAGTGCGCCCACATACAGGACACCGTCGAGCGGTTTCAAACAACGAATCCAGAATGACATATGCCCCGACTCGACCACCGGTTCAACCTCCATTCCGATCAGCGGATGCCATTCGCGAAAGACAGCCTCATTCAACACACGTTCATTCTTCCCACCTCAGGGCCCCCCATCCAACCACACCGAACTCTCGACCCCAAACCAGTCCGACATCCCTATCACCATCACCTGCGAGATCAAACCGCCCGTCCTTGCAAGGCAGCCCCGCCTCTTCCCACTCTCACACAGAAACTCTCCTATCCTGGATCCCCAGCACTCTCTCGCCAATAACCACATCCACCCTTCTAAAAGAGCTTTCTGAACCAATATCTGACGCCGACGAACCTGGATATATATACATGTGCTGGCTCACCCCCGCAACATCAACTCCCGCCCCACCCCCAGAACTCGCCTCCTCATTAATCCCCCCATCACAAACTAACGGCACGCAAAATTCACCCCACCGCACCAGCGAAATCATGCGTTCAGCGGGTATTGCGCCTAAAAAGGTCCACGACCCCCAACAAAACGCCGCAACGGACACCATAATATTAAAAATTGGACGCGCGGGTAATGTCCACCGTCGCATGAACCAATGGAAAGAGCAATGTGCGCACAATCTCACACTTATCAGGTACTATCCATACGTTCCGTCATCACCAGCAGTGCATTCGGGTGCACCAATTCCACCACGGAAAGTTCCCCATACGCATAAGGTGGAAAGGCTAGTGCATTTGGAGTTGGCTGATAGGAGAGTGAAATTGTTAGAGCCGTGCGAATGTTGCGGGAGGAAGCATAAAGAGTGGTTCGAGATTCGGGCGGATAGGGAGCAGTTGAAGGTTGTTGATGAGTGTGTGAGGAGGTGGGTTAGGTGGAGCGAAATGGCGGGGGGAGGGGGATCCCAATAGCTACAAGTAGTTGGCGTTTTGCCCCCGTTTCCAATGTCTACTTTCTTTTCTTTTATTTTCCCCCTTGGGATCAGATTTCAGTTTTACTTTTGGGTTTGCCAAATGCATTTGTGTATTTAAGAAAGGCATACTATGCCATAGGCCAACTTGAACTAGGCATAGGTCAAAATAAGCAGACTAAAAATGGCCATGGATAAAACACTCAAGTGTGGGATTTCTTGCCCAATTAATTAATGCATTGTAATGGTATTAAAGTTCCACTATCTTTGGGTTCTCCATGGTGGCTGACGAGGGCTGAGAACTTGTTAAACTAACCCACAAGCTCCCAATCGCTGGGTGGCGTAGTCATTTATGTCAAAGGGCGCAACCTGGAGGGGTTTAAACAGCCTCATCAGCAGCACTTGCACTGGCCATAGTTAGTACCACTATCTGAGGAATGTAGAAGGTATATTATAAAACCCCCAAGGAAATTGTGAAGGAGTTATATTTTCCCCCGCACACAAATCTGAAGAAAAGATGCATTCGGTGGAACAAGGCCAGCCGGATCATGAATTCGAGCTACGACCACAGGCACCTGGACAGCATCCGCACGAGGAGGGGCATGAGGAAGGCCTCGATGAAATACCCTCGCAAGAATTGGGTCCTACTGATCATGGACGGAGTGCCTGGACCGTCTTGATTGCTGGGTTTGTCTTTGAAGCGTTGTTCTGGGGTAAGTTATATTTTCTGAACAATGTCCTGTATTGTGCCTCCCCCCTTTACCCCCTAATGGCTACTATACATCCATATATTCCCCGATATATAAGACCTAACCCACTCTCTCCGCTCCAGGCTTCCCCATATGCTTTGGTGTCTTCCAAAATTACTACTCCACCCTCCCAGAGTTCAAGGACGCCGCCGCCAACATTCCCCTAATCGGCACTCTGGCCCAAAGTCTCTACTATCTCGGCGCCCCATTCTCCGCGCTCCTCACAAAGAAGTTTCCCAAATACCAGCGCCAGCAAATCTGGCTCGGCTGGCCCCTCTGCATCTTCGGCCTGCTCGCCGCCTCCTTTACCACCTCCGTCAACGGCCTCATCGCCACGCAAGGCTTCCTGTACGGCCTCGGCTTCGTAATCCTCACCTACCCGATCATCAGCATGGTGAACGAATGGTGGGTCGTCCGCAAGGGGATGGCCTTTGGACTGATCTCCGCCTCATCAGGCGCCACGGGCGCCTTTTTCCCCTTCATCATCGAGGCCCTATTACAGAGATACGGATACAAAACGACCCTCCGCGCCTGCGCGGTGGCCATGACCATCCTCACCGCCCCTCTAATCCCGCTCTTCAAAGGCCGGCTCCCCGCCACCGAATCCACCGCCTTAGCCCGAACCAACCTCGCGTTTTTCAAACGGCCCCTATTCTGGGTCTACGCCTCCGCAATCCTCATCCAGGGCATGGGCTTCTTCTTCCCCCCGGTCTTCCTCCCCTCGTACGCCACCGCAATCCACCTCCCCTCCATCCACGGCGCCCTCCTCCTAGCCCTCATGTCCATCGCCCAGGTCCTGGGCCAATTCACGTTCGGCTACATGTCCGACAAAAACAGTCTGCCCGTCAGCTTCCTCGCGGCCGGCTGCTGCGTGGCGGCGGCAGCGGCTTCATTGACCTTCTGGGGCCTGGCCAAGTCGATGGCATTCCTGGTCGTTTTCAGCGTGGTGTATGGATTCTTTAGCTTTGGGTTTTCCACGATGCGGGTTGCTATGGGGCGGGCGGTTAGTGATGACAGTTCTACGGTGTTTGCGACGTATGCGATTTTTGTGTTCTTGCAGGGGTTTGGGAATATTTTGGTTGGGCCGATTAGTGCCGCGTTGATCCGGGGGCAGCAGCCTGAGAGGGAGCAGTATGGGATTGGAAAGTATAATGGGGTGGTTTTGTTGACGGGTACGTCGTCGGTGCTTGCTGCGCTGGTTATAGGGGCTTGGCATAGTGGTAAGGGTCTTGTGAAGATAGTACTGTAGATAGGGTTAAATGGGGATGCCGGAAAAATGTTCCATTGTATGTATAGAAAGAAAGGGGGGAAAATATACCCTGGGGTTCTTGGGCAGATTGAAGGGTCATTTCCATTTCCAAGAAGGGAAGACAACTAGTTATTGGGATTCAGGCCGGGCCCAGGGGTATGGGTTTTCGAAATATTAGTTGTAGATATGAAGCTGAGAATGGATAGAGGAATTTTGGCAGATTTTAACATCAACCATCCATTGTTTCAAGGTCCGGTGGTGAATATGACGAGTGAGCCTCTATATTCATTGACAATGGGCAATTATTCCTTGATCATAACATTCTCCTCTTCTCGATGGGTTGTATTATCTGGATTCACATCTGGTTGGTGGGAATTTGGACTTTGATCGTCCATCTTGTCCCGGGAGGATTGACTTGTAACAAGTACTGGGTTGATGTGAATTTTTGGGGAAAATAGGTGGGCCATTCGAGGTAAACAATCATAAGACTAGTTTATTAGTCTCAGTGGGTGGGATGTTTTTGTAATTCTCGTAAAATCGTCAAGTATCAAAGCAATATACGGCTTTCGTCGAAACCTCCTAGGGGTAATATGGTCTGAATGGAGTAAACCACCCTCCAAAAAAATATAAGTCAACCATAGCCGTATTTGCTGCCACCAAGAGGGATAAGAAATTTCCAAATAACTAGGAGACTGCTAAAAAGTCCACATATATCCTACGGACAATTTAGTGAAAATATATCAAATTTATGAGACCATTTCCGTCTTGCTCACCCCAGAGAGAATTGCGGTGGAAAAAAAAAATTCATACCATACATCCATCATTTCTGCAAAAGGAGCTCACTCTCTTAAGGAAATCCAGAATAAAATAATACGCAATAAAAGTCACCAACTAAATATCCCATTCTCAGAGTTAGGCAGTGCCCGGCAAATGTTCATGACGGTATAATTTCTCGGAAACTCGCCGTTAACAGGAGGGGGGGATATCCTCCGGTGGATCGACCATAACAAAATCAAGAGCGTCCTGAGACTCGCTCGCCGCCGGAATACCCTCCGAAGGAGCTCGAACAGGCTCATTCGGAGTTCCAGCCACGGGAGACTGTGTCTCCGTGCTTCTCCTGGGAGGAGGAACGATTCTGCCTCGCATATTTTTCTTAATTCGAACCATTCTAGAGCAGTAAACTTCGCCTGACTCGTGTGGCTGCCTTATTTCGTAGTCATAGAGCACTAACTCGGCCTTTCCTATTCCACTCCAAGGTTTAACTGGAGCTTCAGTGTTTGATACGTTGTCGAGCTTCATCTGGTCCATAAATCGGCCGACGAGGAGCCAATTAACGATAGGTTCGAACTCATAGCCAACATCAAGAGCGCAACGGAATCCATCACGGCCCCAATATGATATTGCAGCACCCCTGCGAACAAGAATATCTACCGCTCCAAGCTCCCCGGCTTCGCAGGCGGCCATTAAAGCGGTCCCCGCTGGGCATCCCTCATATTCAAAATCGGCGCCCATGGAGATAAGATTTTCCACAACCAGGTGTTTTCCACAGGACGCCGCCCTGCACAATGGACTCCACGTATTTTGTGGTTCCAAGTTTATGATCTTCTGGAGTTTACCAAACGGGATTCTTCGACGGAAGGGACGGAATTTTGGACCGAGCCAAGAGAGATTGGTTGGAGATTCATACTGCCAGGGGTATGGAGCCGTATCTTCAATTACAAAATCTCCGTTCAATAGCAAGGATCTAAAGCGCGGTTGGACCATTGCGCAATGTATCGGAGAAACTCCGGCAGAGTCCTGGGCATGAGGGTCAAGACCTAGCCTAGAAAGCCGAAAAAAAAGGCCCAAGGAGCCACCGCCACCTGCTTTGGAACTCAATGCTGTTGAGCCATGTAACAACGACATATTGGTCCAGCTGCGGGCATTAATGTTAGCCTTATAATCAATGAGGATATCTACAGCACTCATTTCTTGCATGAGACAGGCCGTCATCAATGGGGTGTATCCTTTGTTATCACGGGCCTCGATTGAGGCGCCACGCCGAAGTAAGAGATCCACCATAGCCATATTCATATGGATCGAACGTAATGTGCAATGTAGCGGTGTCCAGAGATCGGCATCTCCGACATTTAATGAGGCGCCGTTTCGAAGGAGTATATTGGCAACTTCGGTATTCCCAATTGCTGCGGCAACGTGTAGCGGAGATTGTCTTTTGATGTTGTACCGACCCGGATGGCTGACAAGGTGCTTTATTGCTCTCTTCGTATGCCCGACCACGCCAATACTAAAATGGAGGCAATCGCTTGATGAGTTATCATGAACATGATATAATAGCAGGAAATATTTTAACTTACCTGTAGTAGTACTCTGCGTTCTGTTTCAGGTGAGCAAGAATTATCTTAAATCCCTTTGTATTTCTGGCATAGATGGCCGTGGACAGCGGATTTTCCGTGAAAAATAGGTCTGTACCACCATCCTTGACATACTTCTCCAACAGGGTTGGAAGAAACGGATTCAATGCTTGTTGTTCAACCATCAAGGCAACAGTGGTGAGGCCGGAGTCACGCCCACGGGCGGTTTTTGTGGTAAGTGCTCCCTCCTCCAAAAGCCACCCAATGATCTCGGATTGCTGGCATTGAATAGCGAGAATCAAAGGGCATAATCCTCCACGCGAGAGAAGGTCAATATGCAAAAGACCGCTTTGGCGGTACAACTCCTTGCATCGCCCCAAGTCACCATCACGGATAGCAATTTCGAAAAGTTTCCCAAACTGTTTATTGCCTGAGGCGGTAGTATTCTGGATGGTAGGTACGCGCCGAAAACGGTCGATAATTGGCTGGTTCCCTAGTTGAAGCGCAAGCATTGAAGGTTTCGTTCCATCTAAATCTGGCGCATTTTGAGCCCCTAAATCTAGCAAGGCATCGATAGCGTCCAGTTTTTCAAAGTTTACGGCTAGATGCAGCGGTAGAAGTCCTGTGTTGGTTCGGACGTTGATGTCGGCTCCCTTGGAGGAGAGATATTTTATCACACCCCCATGTCCTCCCATTGATGCAAAATGTATGGGCGTCCATCCGGCGGAGGCAGTCGAATTAAGATCCACCAAAAGTCTGCGGTCCACGTAAAACTCCAGAGAATCAGGATACCCACCCAAAGCGGCTAGGTGTAGGGCATTAGCTTGTAAAAAGCGTAAAGTTTCTCGTCCACGGACAATGTGTATCTCGCAGGATCTTTGCCAGTCTAGTTGTTGCGAAGGACTTTCCCAGCGAGAAAGTTCCATTAAGAAGGTCGTCGCACCACGCCAAACCGCCGCCAGAGCTGCATCGAATCCAATTTTACAGCAAAGGGAAGGATCCGCTCCATTCTTCAAGAGTGCGTGTGCAGAGTCGAATGATCTATTCATCAGATGGTAAACTACTGCGGGCCGATATGGTTTGATACCGACGCGCAGGTTCGGGTCTGCTCCTCGTTTGACAAGCTCCTCGATTATCCAAGGGACCCCCGGCGTGTTAGACATTCCAGCATAATGAATAAGCCCAAGGCCACCATCCTCGTCATTGATTTCATTGATTCGAGATGGGTCAGCATGGTCTAGGAGCACATATAGAATGTCTTTGTTGGCGATGTTTCTTTCGCACGCAAACTCTAGAGGTGAGATGGCATACGTTCGTTGATGGACGTCGACACCTTTTTCCAGAAGCGATTTCAGGAGCGCAAGGTCTTCTGATTTGATTGAGTCCTTCAGCAGAATATTCAGTTCCAGCGATTCCCCAGTTGGCGGCGGGGACTCAGCATTTTCGGGAATTGTAGACTGTGGGCTTTGTTCTATCGGGATGGAGGCGGTAGGTTCAGTAGTGCTTTGGCGTTTATCATCCCCCGGAGAGAGCAGGCGTAACAAGCTGGCAGAAGACTCTGCATCCAGCGCCAAGTTGAGATTGTCTAAAGCGGTACCGAGTTCCGCGCGTAGCTCCGCCATCTGCGGGAGATGAGGAGCCAATTTGATTCTGCGCGCCACGACATCAAGCCCACGCAGATCCTCGAGGCGGACTTGGACGAAGAACTCATCAATCTTGGAGATGATTTCCTGACATTTATCCAGAGAATGGATTTCTGGCGGGACAGCGACAGGTTCATCCGAGAGACAATTTGCTAGGCGCAAAGCGCAGTTCAAATTACCAGCAAGGATATTGGAATCATAAGCCAGCTTTTTGACGATAAATTCGGCATGTTGCACTGATTTTGTATACCGGAAGAGCCGCCCGACAAGCGCTTCTGCAAAGGTGAGGACATCAGCGATCCGTTTCTCGAGGGAGCTTGCCATATCTTTAGCCTTTCTTGACGTATCGGATAACTGAACAGAGATAGATTAGTACCACGGCGCGTGTTGTCGTTTCACGCCTCAGAGAGACGCAAGAAAACGGCGATTCCTCTGATATTTCAAAATATTGGAGGCAGGAGATGTTGACACTGGAGCCTGCGCTAGGAAGATAAATAAGTTAGTCCACTCATCCTGCACACGAATACGAGCTGGTCTGTTTAGATCCAGCCTCCCATCCCAAACATCACCAGGATGAAACTTCATCTGCGGCTGAGATCAATTTCTCCTCGCAAGTGGCAGACAGAATATTTTCTGATCAACGCATGAATATTCCCACCCTACTTTAACTTCGTCGTTATCGATTAACCCATCCACCAAACACGCAGCCAGGAAGAGCAGCCTTGACCAGTTGAACTGTACGTGATTTCGATTCTCTCCTTGGATGACATGACTGTTGACCAGGATTTACAGGTTTCGGAACCAAATAAAAATTCTCTGACACGCCTGGATAGTTGTATTCCAGGGGAGCTCAACTGTACCGGTTACAGCCTACAGGCCAAGCATCACAAATTGGCAGACATCAAGGGCTCAATACATGACGGCGAACATGTTCAAATAGTACTATTGTTGGGTTCCAGGTATCTTACTTCTGTCAGTGTTTTCATATTCTCCATCTCGCCCCAGATCCCATTAACATGAAAGCAGCCATGCAAGGTCATTACTACAAACATAGCAATGATGAAACAAAAGCAAGTTCAAGCATAAATATTGAGATACGGCGGTCTTCGTTCGTCTCCCTAAGTGGGACAAAACTCTCGCGCATGTCCAGGCAAAACGGGCACGATAAGTCCTCTTGTATGTACATCCACATCAACGATTAGTTAAATCGGAGTTACCTCAAGGGCATCAAGATTTTGACTCTCCACACTCCATCCATCCCCCTCCGCAGCCCCTCCTGTAAAGAATTCGGCCGCATCGGCCTCGCCTCTCAAAGTCCACTTCAGCCAATTGACCGCAGCTACACCAAACTTGCCGCCATTTTCATCTTGGTACGTTCCGCCATGGCCGACGGGTAGATTGCCTTTCCACGCCGGCAAGCTCTCGGAAAGGAGGTCATAATCCCTCTCTCCCTATCCGCGTTTGATATCCATCAGCGTCTCTATACTCCTAAAATCCCAACAAGAAGGGATGAAACCAAGGAGATGCAATCTCACTCACATTCTGATACGCAATATCACTCTCCCCACCCAGGAAGTAAAAGATCGGCTTCGCAATCCCCGGCACAACCCCCTGCGCCTGCTCATCGGTGAAAAACCCACTATTAAAAATACCCATCTGGCTCACCCTCTCATCCCCAACCAACTCATACGCCTCAATCCCCCCACAACTCATTCCAGCCACCGCGATCCGACTTGGATCGATAAATGCATAGTCTCCAGAGCCGCCATTCGCAGTCGCCCAATCAACGGCGTCAAATAGCAACTGTGCAGTTGTCGACCCTTGGCCGCCAGGGGGGCCGCTGGCGAACACGAAGACCCCATGGGATGCGACTTCAGTAAGGAAGTTGAGGAATTGGAGGCCGTCAGCGCTGCAGGCGCCCTCACCCCAGGCGAGGACGGGGACGGTCACGTTTTCGGGGACTTCGAGGGGTCTGTATATGGTGTGCGAGGGCAGGTCGGGGATGGTTGTGTAGCCTGCTGGGTAAGGGCCGCTTCCGCTGGGCTAGACGTGGGGTGAGTACGAGCACACAGTGTTTAATCGTGTGGAGATGATATATTCTGATACAGGACGTGAGAGACTCACAGATGGTTGGCCGCCGCCTTGCGGCTTGGGCATTGCCAGGGCCACGCCGCTGATGGCTGATGCGAGGATGGACCACTTCATCGTGTAAGGAAATATAACCAAGCTAACTATTTGACGACGATTCAACTTGGAGTGTTTGCAGAATTTTTAATCCGTCCACGCCAGACATTGGACCCTTATTTATACATTCCTGATTCCCCTTCCCCTCGCCAATCCCTCGAATTTAACCATCCCCGTACCCTATGAATTTCTTCTCCTTGAAAGATCGGCCCGTGGTAACTATCTATATAAACCCAGCCATCAAGCGCAGATCCATTTACATAGTACATGCAGACATACATCAAGGGGGTTTCCCCAATCAAGCTAGTAGGTTTTGCCGGGAGTTTATCAAATTTTATTGGATATTCCCGTTCTTCACGAACAGCCTAATAATATGCAGCTAAATAGATTTCAAGCGTTTCACCAATATCTTCCATTCAGTTGGCTGAGTTCATCCGGTTTACAGGGAGTCGGAATATCAGTGGTCGGGCTTTGGCCCAT
Source organism: Onygenales sp. PD_10 (assembly GCA_032988465.1). NCBI lineage: Eukaryota > Fungi > Ascomycota > Eurotiomycetes > Onygenales > Onygenales sp. PD_10. Next base: position 38,791 of record JANTQH010000071.1, on the reverse strand, counting down.
CGGGCATCGGGCCGGCTTGCGGGAGTGGTTTTCAGCATCGCTTGTGCAAGGGGCCTAGCTAGTAACCAGTACTTTAACTGATATATAAAACAAGACATGAAACAACGGACGGGGGAAGGGTTTGCGTGCTTCCCCAAGGTTGGGAGATTTATATTGGTTATTGTTGGCAAGTTTCATCTCTCCAGATCCGCTTTGCGTTGTCAATGCTAGGGGACTACGATGGTCAACGCATACACGCCCATTCACATGTCCGAAAGGAAAAGAAGGAAACCTCAGTAATTGTTCTTTTCCTTCTATATGGACTCCCCCAGCCTTCTCCTCAATCATATCCCATTTTACTTCCTCATCAACCCCCCCAATAACAAACCCCGATCCCAATCCAATCTACAACTTCTCCCTCACCCACTGCGCCGCTTCATCCACAATCCCACCCGCCTCAAAATACGACCCATGCGCCGACCCATCGTCTCCTCTGGCACACACCGGGTCTCCAGAAACACACCATGAACGGAGTTTGCTCGTCCATTTATTCAGGGAATCAAGCTGATTACCCTGCCGAGGCCATGCCTGTAAGTAGTAATAATTATGCAATAGTAGTTAACCATGATGTTCCCAGTTTTAGGCGCGGTACATTTTGAGGGGAGGGGCTTCAATCGCAAAGCAAACACTTACCCCGCTCCCGTCAGCGCCAGTTCCCTGGTTATAGGATTGACCCGGAGCATGGCGAACGTCTCCAAACAGGGTGGCCGCGACGACTGTGCTGGTATATTAGTGTCTCTAAATCCGATATAGTATTCAAGTAAAATGCATATTTTAGGCTCAAAACGAACTTTGATTTCCCGGAGCTTCATCAGGATCAAGTCCATCATTAGCAGGCTGGCTACCACCCATTGGACAATCCCCGCCTCCTCCGCCAAGTATATCACCGACGACATGGGCCCCCTGTCCCCCCTCACCAACGCAATTAGCAAAACACTCCGGACATAACTCCACTCCACTCCACTCCCTCCACAAACAAAAAAAAAAACGTCAGAAGTCCTCACCATCGAATACCCCGTCAAAACCAACTTAGCCCCCGGACATTCCGCCGCGTACGCGCTGATCGCCTCGGCGCCATTAGCGACGCCGGTACCCACGGCGCTACAGTAATTGGCCCTGGTTCCTGTGTACTCGATGCTTTGGTAGCTGCAGCTGGAGTTTCCCTGGCAGATTGCATTTGCGAGATCGCCTTGGCGGCCTGGGTATGGTTCGCCCAGTGCCCGCGCGATGAAGATGTGGGTGGATTCGCAGGCTGTTGATTGACGGTTGGTTTCGGCGAGGGGTGCTGCGGGGGATGTGGTGGCGGAGGAGAGGAAGGATCCGCTGAGGATAAGGGCTGGGTATTTTGGCAGCATGGTTTTTTTTTCGGTTTCCTCTTATTGATGTGTATGTTTAGCGGAGCTGCTCTTTTTGGATATATAGAAAAAAGCTGGGTTTCTCCCAGTCTCCCGGCCCTCATGGTTGTAAAAAATAAGCTTGCTGCGGGGGGAGTTTGCTTTGAACATACTCCTGCAATTAGCTTTCCATGATAACGGTGACACACAGTCCTACAAACACTGGCATGAAAGAAATTAGAAATATGTGAGCTCAGTATGCCCTAAGCTGAACGGAAGTGTGCAGCATGGGGGTGCTTTTTCTGCTGCTTTCCTATCCTTGCTGATGGATATAAATTGGCAATATTAAAAATTCAGTATCCCCGCACAACACAGATGGCAAACATGGGACGTCAGAGGGGGATTTATTAACCAATTCTACCAATATAATCTGACCGGTTGATGTCGAAGTTGGATAATACATGGATTAGTAGGGGGCGGGAATAGGGCCGTGGAATGCATGGGTTGCTTGCCCCCATGGGGAAGAGGGTGATGATTGACGATTGAGTCTTGTTGGAAGTGGGTTTTATTCCGCTCGACGGCCTCTTCATCCGTATTGTGTCGTCGATATAATGAGTTCAAGGTAATTTGCAAACGGAGTGGTATTGGGAAGAACTGGATGGCTGAAGCCGGGAAAGATAACCAACCAGTTGACCTTGAGAAGTTGTGAATACAATGCCAAGCAGGGGTTGACTGGATACGGTCTCAACGCTACTGCTGCTGCCCGTTTCCAAACGTCCATTGTATGGCTCGGCAGAGCTTTAATATTGCAGCTATAGATATTAGTTTGTTGAACAGGGCATAAGATGGGACACCAAATGACGTAGGGAGCGTTGCCTCTTGAAACGGCCGGTCCAGTGGTGTTGTGATCATCATTGGTACATAAGCAGCTGAGATATCTTGGACATTAGAATAAAATAGGAAATATGAATGCCAGGATCCGGATCTTCATTTCCTTGTCTAGAAGCAATGGCCCCGGCGTGAGGAAGCCAAATAATAAAGGGCTATGACCGTAATAGCATTAGTTTTGCCTTGCTTTGAACACAACTCTACAAAACAAGCACAAGCAGTCAAAGCTCCTCGACCCCGTCGTCCTTCACCTCCTCCTGAGCGTCCTCTCTCCTACGCCACCCCCACCCCCAGCTGTCCTAGCGGTGTGTACAACGGGCAGGGACGTAATCGGCACAAGCTGATGATTTGTGGCATTCCCCGTTAAAGAGCAGTAAGCGCAATGCTCTATCCCCAGCACGACAGGGTTTAACAAGACCACCCACATCTGGACACCAAAAACACCCACGTTCATCGTCATCGTCTAGGATAATCAGTGGCTGATCTTAACAAGATGGATGTCTTAACTTACCAGTTACCGAAGACATCAGCGCAGCTAATCTTCTCCTTCAAACGTGGCGCCAATTCTGGGTGCTTTTGCAGAAGATTGGAGAGCGCACTCTTCAACTTTTCGTCATTGTTGAAGTTCAGCTCAGGTTTTCCTGGCACGGCAAAGGGGACGACATTTATCAAATCACAGATATCCGACCGTCCCTTGGCGCCACCTTGACGCTCATACTGTGATAGGATTTTCTCCCGCAGGATCCATTCTGGGGCAAATACCTTCACAGGGTGCCCGTTGATATTCATAGTCTGTCGACTGGCCGCCTGGACATTGTATTGCGGACGTTGTGGCCAGCTCGCGGCATCGAATACCTCGAGACCTACAACACTGGACGCCCCCCCTGGTAGGGCCAGTTTGTAGCCTGGAATGGTATGACCGAATTGGTCGACCGCTGCAAACTTCGACGGATACTCCGTGAGCAGTTTGGTGGTCAGACGGTCAGCTGTGATCATGCGTTGATCCACATGAATGACCAAGTCAACATCCTCAGTCATACGGTCGGCATTACCGACGGTCAGGCAAACAGCAGCACCACCCATGATGGCGTAGTCGATCTGCATTGCGTCGAGGGTCTGAGCCAATTCGGCGACAACGGTTCTGAGTTGTTGGTAGGTGAGTGCCGCCATATTGGGTTGGTTTCTTGGTCGTTGAGCTGGAAAAGAGTCGGTGGGGGGAGTTGTTTTCGAAGATGTTTGGGCAGGAATGTATAAGTGGAATGGAAGTTCAAGACGACCAAAGCCGATGAAGACAAAACGGCTACGTTGCCTGGCTGAAGTGGGCTTTATATATCGCTCATTTCATCACTTGTGAAGGCAGCATGAGGGCACTAGTAGGTTACCATTCAGTGACTCAAACCCAGATTGATTCCGAGGTCTGAGGCAATCTTCGCAGCTCCACAGTTGTTGGCAGGGAAAGGCGGAGCCCTAGACTTCTGTGAGAATCCAACTGGACCAAAAAGTATCAATCCTTAGAGAGCAGTGGCTCTAAGTGTTGTTTAATACTAGTACTAACTTGTGAGAGTTATCCAACTAGACCAAAAAGGATCAATCCTTAGAGGCCAGTGGTCTCCAAGTATGTTTGACATAACTTCTGCCTAGCAAAAATGCTAGAAGCCAGCGGGTGCGTAAAGCTTCAAGTTTCTATCAGTTGCCAGGTAAGTTAAATAAAAGGTTCAAGCTACCATAAAGCTCCTCCTCAGCCGCGTGAAGCCGTGGGCGGTAACTCTGCTTGGACCAGTGAAGAGCAGATGGTTAAGTTGTGGTTAACTTACCTTCAACAAAAGAAAGGGATGAATCAATCCATGGATGGATGGGTGAATGACGGCTGGTCATGTGACTTGAGCCCTTCCAACCTTGGGGGGTTCCCGAGGTCGATATACCACACCCTACACCTAGCTGCACAGAATTCATAGCCACTCTACGGAGTAACTACCCATCATTTCTGAGTCGGCTAGTGTCCTTTCAATATTCGTATATCTAGCCATGTTCAGACGCCCGCAAGATTATAAGCCAGATGCGGAAACATCACAACTTGGCAGCACACTTGCGCCTCTCCGCGTCTGCATCTGGGGTCCTTCTGCCATGAGTTATCTAGGTGTTCCCATTGTAGTAGGGGTAAGTCCGTTCAATTGCAAAGAGAAACCTGAAAAGAATTGATGCTAACGACTTCTAGCTTCCCATGGTGGTGGTCCAGGACGAGGAGCTTGAGAAGGCAACTCAGAAACTTTGTGACTCTGGATTCATCCCTTCTTCTCCAAAGCGTGATCCTGCCCCTGAAATTATGGCACGGCTTCCAGATCCAGAAGCTGTTATGCGAGAGATAAATAAAGATTATGAGCGCCTAGACCGCTCTTGCAAGACCTTCAACTGGCCAAGCCACCCACGAAAGAGATTCGAACAAGTACTTTTGATGCCAGCCTCATTCGCCAACCTCCCTGATTTCAGTCCAACAACAGCTCAATACGACACATACGGCAACATTTTCTACCCACAGCAACGAACATTACTCGAAAATTTCATCAGAGCTGCTATTGATGAGCAAAACAATGCTGGATTCACAACCTGGACGTCTTCAATAGAAGCATGGATCTCCATGATGGTTGGATATCTGGGCTTGAAGAATGATGTTCTAGATGATTGCTTGGATGAGCAGGCGGTGACATGGTATAGTACACGCTTTGGTCGAATATATGAGAGCAAGCATGGGCCATTCGACCGCCGCGTATCGAAACGCCTTGGCTCTGGGAAAGAATTACCTGTTGACATGAGTGGCCGGCCCCTTTCTTAAGTCTGACATTGCTCCGTGGCTGAAGCCGGTCTCTCCCAATCGCAATTTTCTGCAGCGGTGCTGGCCTGGTAATATGTCTACTCTGTACTGTTTGCCTTCTATGGGTAGTTTCTATTCCGCGAACTAACGGCCGAGAATCGGGGGTGTTTGGTGGGATTGAACAAGGTGCTTATGGATTGGGCGATGCAAGTACTATATGGTTGCAAGGAGGCAGTGGTGGAGGTTCCCGAGGGGTTGGAGCGGTGAGAGGAGGGGCCTATAGTGCCCTAATGAACTGAATGGGGGAATCGTGGACCTTTTTTTCTTGCTTGCATGAGATACTGTTTTCTGTGTTAGCAGCAAGCACGGTCCGACAAAGAGGGAATTATATTTCAACCGGTGGAAATATTCATAATGATAGGGCAATAACGACAATGATAGAAATGTGATGACCGTGGTGAGACACTTTATAGCAATTCGTCTTGTTAAAACCTCCTCAACAGTCAAGAGAACATAGTATATTTTTTGACCCAAGCTCCTGTCAAGATTTACCTACCCCGCTAAAAGGTAGCGGCCTAACCAAAGTTGGTTAAAGCCAGCCCGAATGCTTGGCGTCCATGCACCCGCCAAACCTTCCCCAGATTTCCCCAACATCAAAATATCACCATACCACCACCACCCACTCCCTGAACCCACGCAATATCAAGCAACAATCCAACACCCAATTGATTTATTACCAAAATACCGAACCTCGTTTACACACGGAGCTTAGTTAAATTCCTCCACCCACCTAGCCCTTCGTCACACTGTCGCCCAGCGCGAAAACCACACACCAACAAGCCCACTCGATATCACGTCTCAAACAAGCTATATAACATTCTTAACCTCCAAAAAAAAAGAGAACAGACCGACCACCGCGTCCTCTATCGGTCAATTTCCCTCAATGAATCCCCCACTCAACCCCCGCGATAGCGGAAGCACAACTCCCCCCTCGCCCACGCCGACGCCCACGCCCACCGCCGCAAAAACCATCCACCCACCCCCCTCTCACAAACTCACAATGACCTCCGCCACAACAACAACAACAACTCCTCCTCCCACAAACACATCCACTTCCAAGCCTTCAAACAACCCCGCCCTCCTCCCAACCCTCCTCTCCTACCTCCCCCCCGCCCTCTCCAACCTCCTCTCGACCTATCTCCCCCTCTACACCACCCACCTAACCACCCACCCACACATAACCACCTTCCTAACCATCCAAGCCCTCTTCCTCCTCGTCCCGCTAGCGACATTTACGCTCTTCGCGACGTCGACGATCCTCCTCACGCTGCTGCTGGCGCTCGTGGGCGCGATGGTGGTTGTTGGGAGTGTGTTGGTTATGGTGCTTGTGCCGGCGGTGGTGGTTGCGGGGGTGAGTGCGGGGCTGGTTTGGGTGGGTTGTTGGGTGGGGTGGTATGGGGTTTGGGCGGTGGTGGGGGTTCTGGGGGTTGGGAGGGGGGAGGGGGAGGGGGAGGGAGGGGTTGAGGATGGGATGGGGAAGTGGGAGGGGAAGTGGGAGGAGTGGAGGAGGGCGGGGAGAGGGGGCGGGGATGGGGATGAGGTTGAGGGGAGGAATGGGGTGGAGATGAATGGGGAATGAGTTGTTTAGGGGGGATAGGGATGTGTATTTATAATTTTAGACGTGACGTGTTCCCATAAGGATGAGAGAGAGCATAGTTGATGTTATACCATGAAGCTACAAGAATTGACTACCAACTTCGACTATCATGTTTTTCAGGATATCTCTATTTAATTTTGGAACCGTGAACATCCAACCGCTGCAACGCTGCCTCTGTCCGCGATCACATCGTTGGCGAATATGCATAGACCAGGTTACTTGACACTAACTATGTAATACAAGGCAAGGTCAGGGAAAGGGAAGACGAGAGTCAAAGGAAAATGAATAATCATCCTTGCCCATGGACTTCCCTGGAAACATAAAGTACGCCGCTGTACTTAACTCCAGCTAGCTTTGGGGGGAATATGTTGGGCTGGGCGAGGAGTATGTCTCGGATTTGGGCGTGATAACCCACCCAGGCACCACCGTGTGGATGATGCGGCATACTATAGTCACTTATTTGGAAATACTTGCCTACGAAGGGTGCGCTGCGGTAGGTGTTGGAGAGCAGGAGTACCAGATCCAGTTCGAATCAGCCGACAGGTAATAAACATGCTGGTAAAGCAATCTGGTAATCGTGTTTGCAATTTGCCCTGTGGACGGCTCTCTGAATTGAGAAAATCGATGCGGTAGATGTAAAAATCAGAGGAAAGACTAATGTCTGGAACATGGAATCTGCCGTAACGCCGCAAATCCCAATGAGAAATAGAAGGCATTTAAGAAATGAACAGGCACCCCCAAAACATTAGGGGGAAGGTTGTTAAGTATGTACCGAATATCTAGGGTCAGAGCTGATGAAAGGCGACGTCACTTGATCCGAGGAGCAAGTGTCCTTAGACTCAAAGTGCAGCAGGTTTGGGGTCCATGGCCTTGTGGTAGATGCAGAAACTACACGTATATCAGTGACGGGTATTCCCGGTTCGTGTGGTAGCACATGGACGTGCCCATGGCGTTAGGATCTGCAGAGACTGGGTCAACTGCGCAGAGCCAGGAAATGGGAATGTTCCCTCATCTGGATCCATTGGGATATCTAACGACCTGGATAAGGATCGAAGATGCCCACATAAGAACGGATTCTGGGATGTCTTTCTGCTTCACGGGCTGCGCACTGAATGTACCTAGATGTTCTTTTTCGTTCATTGGGATCGATTGCATAGAAAGTAATTGTAGAATGGCGGGTGAGTCACGGCGCCAGGAGGATTGATCTTATGGCAACAAAGGACTTTGCTTTGGTGGTAGTAAATAGTATATTGAAAACGATATCCTTAAACCAAAATAAGGGGACGGAAATGAGCAGATATTTATATCTAGACTTGTTATCTTTCGTCAACCGGTGGCCAAGAGAGAATTCACGGTCTGCAAGGGTTATATTCAGGGAATAAAAATGTGCGGGGAAATAGGAACGGAGCACTCCCAGGCCGTCAATTGCCGTAGGATGAATGAAAACCAAACAGCAAGAATTCATCACCAAGTATATAGCTTGGGATTTCGTCATCTGGTCGAAAAGGCCGAACATAGGGACCACGCTTTTGGTGCTTAATAACAACCGGTCCTTCCAGGTGATGATAGCATGGGACGTATAACGGTTAGTACTAATTAATTCAAACTGTTCGGATGTACCGTAGCTTCCCGGGACTGTGGTCGGCGGCAGAGGCCAAATATCAACATTCGTCGGAACGTTTAGTGAGCCCCGGATGGGCGAAATAGTTGAATTAGAGTTAGCAGGCAAATAAAGGAATCTTCAACCAAGCTGGGAAGTTCGGATGGAAGCTGATGGATGCGGCTCTTGGCCGGCCCGCGGGTCACGTGGCCGTGGTTCGACCACAGTGTCCTTAAAGCGTTAGCGCCAAGCGAAATGGACAACGAGCACAACTTCATCTCATCTCGACAACATCTCTCCTTTCCTGCTGGACGACTCTCTCCACCGCCCACGATTTTCTCTTCTTCTCCTCTTCCTTTTTAATTCTGTTTCCGGTTCTGCGACCGCGCCCTTCCCTTCGTCTGGTTTCTTTTTACCGCTTCTTTAATACTCCTTTCCCCGTGGGTCAATCGAGGACAAAGCCGTCACCATGAGTGGTCGTAAGTTGCCATGCCATTGCCAGCCAGCGCGGTGTCTACCGTAGCAATCGCTGCCTGTATCTTGTAAGCCGATGTGCTGACCAGTGCAGTACGCTTCCTCGACTTGATCAAGCCCTTCACGCCCCTCCTCCCGGAGGTGGCAGCTCCCGAGACGAAGGTGCCTTTCAACCAAAAGTTGATGTGGACAGGTGTATGTTGAACCCCGGTCTTACGCGCATTATACACGGCTGTATAGGTACTGATTTGGCGGCGCGCAGTTGACCCTGTTGATATTCTTGGTGATGAGCCAAATGCCTCTTTATGGTATTGTCTCGTCGGACACATCCGACCCTCTCTACTGGCTCCGGATGATGTTGGCTAGTAATCGGGGAACCCTCATGGAATTGGGTATCACCCCGATTATCTCTTCCGGAATGGTGTTCCAGGTATGGCACGGTACATCAAATTAGCTTCGAGGGCGATAATACTGATAATTATATAGCTCCTTGCCGGAACCCACCTCATTGACGTCAACCTCGACCTGAAAACCGATCGCGAACTCTACCAAACCGCACAAAAGCTCTTCGCCATTATCTTGTCCTTTGGTCAAGCTTGTGTCTACGTGCTGACTGGTCTCTATGGCCAGCCCAGCGACCTCGGCGCTGGTGTCTGTGTTCTCCTGATCGTCCAGCTCGTTGTTGCCGGCCTTGTTGTCATCCTTTTGGATGAGCTGCTTCAGAAGGGATATGGTCTTGGAAGCGGTATTTCCCTTTTCATCGCGACCAACATTTGCGAGTCTATCATCTGGAAGGCTTTCTCGCCCACCACCATCAACACCGGGCGTGGCCCCGAATTTGAGGGTGCGGTCATTGCCCTCTTCCACCTCCTGCTCACTTGGCCCGACAAGCAGCGTGCTCTCCATGAGGCATTCTACCGCCAGAATCTGCCCAACATCATGAACCTCCTCGCAACTCTGTTCGTTTTCGCTACCGTTATCTATCTCCAGGGATTCCGTGTTGAGATTCCCGTCAAGTCTTCCCGCCAGCGTGGAATGCGTGGTTCCTACCCCGTTCGTCTCTTCTACACCTCCAACATGCCAATCATGCTTCAGTCCGCTCTCTGCTCCAACATCTTCTTGATCAGTCAGATGCTGTACTCCCGCTTCTCGGATAACCTTCTTGTCAAGCTCCTAGGAGTCTGGGAACCTCGCGAAGGTGGATCTGCCCAGCTCCATGCCGCTTCCGGAATTGCCTACTACATGTCCCCTCCCCTTAACTTCAAGGAAGCTCTCCTCGACCCTATCCACACCGCCGTATACATCAGTTTCATGCTCGTTGCCTGCGCCCTGTTCTCCAAGACCTGGATTGAGGTTTCTGGCTCCGCTCCCCGTGATGTTGCCAAGCAGCTTAAGGACCAGGGCCTTGTCATGGCTGGACACCGTGAGCAGAGCATGTACAAGGAGCTCAAGCGTGTTATCCCTACCGCTGCTGCATTTGGTGGAGCTTGCATTGGAGCTTTGTCCGTCGCCAGCGACTTGCTTGGCGCTCTTGGAAGTGGAACTGGTATCCTATTAGCCGTCACGTAAGTTTCCTCATTGTGTTGTTTTTACCATACATTCCTAACATTGACACAGCATCATCTACGGATACTTCGAAATCGCTGCACGAGAAGGTGACTTCGGCGCTGGTCTTAAAGGCCTAGTTCCTGGAAACTAGACAGTCAAAATGACTTGTTTATGACGATCATGCAGGACAATATTTTCTTTTCTCCTGCGTTGTCTAATATTTTCCGAATTTCTTTGTCTTTTTAACGTTGCACGGCGGGGTCTATAAATACGCTTGTTGTATCATCACATAACTTTGATCTGACCATTCTTGGCGCGGAGTCAAAAAAGCTGTTTCGATGGGCGACGGGAGCGGGGGACTGCTAGGTTGTGAGATAATCTTTGTTGCAATTTGCGCAGGTCATATTTATTTTGTTTACTTTTTTTTTTCGAGCAAGACAAAATATCCCTTTTTTTCGTCCTGATTGTTTCTTGGATCCCTATCTTGTTCCCATCTATCTCGTGTTCCTTATCTTTGGTGCCGTTCTACACTGGCCAGGGGAGAAAGGAGGGACCCGTGTGGGTTGAAAGGGGAACAAAAGTAGACCTGGCTTCAAAAAGAAAAGGAAACCTGTATATATATACATTTTTTTTACCTGCCTAGTTCCCATTTATTTAAACTGCGTGTAATTTTATGAAAAAATTCTTTTGATATTTTTGTTTATCGTCCAACTAACTATGCAAAGCAAGTCTTGCACCTATTATAATCTTGCTACCTACATCCCTCTCTCTACCTCCCTGCACCTAATCGCCTTATGTCCGATAATCCCCATTAATAGTCACATACTCATGACTGAAATCGCAAAACCAATACAACCCCTCCTCCCCACCCATCCCCTCCGCCCCCTTACTCCCACCACCAAGATCAACCACAATCTCCAGATCCTCATCCTGCAAAATGGCCGCCGCCCGCTCCTCATCCACCGCCTCGGGCTCCCCATTAACAAGCAGCTTCAACTCCTCACTCCCATCCACAGGCTTGAAACTAACACTCGTCCGCTCGGGCACCACGGTCCCCGCATCGATACCCTGCGTATATCCGATCGCGCACAGAATGCGGCCCCAGTTCGCGTCCTTGCCGTACAGCGCCGTCTTGACGAGCGGGGAGCGCGCGATGGTTGATGCGATTGCTTTCGCGTCTGCGTGCGAGGGGGAGTTTTGAACGCGCACGGTGACGAATTTGGTCGCGCCCTCGCCGTCGCGCACGACTAGTTGGGCAAGCGATTGGGCGAAGTTTGTGAGGATGTTTTGCATTGCGGCGAAATCTTTTGATTGCGGGGAGGTGATGGGTGGGCCGCCTGCGGCGCCGTTGGCGAGGAGGGCGATGGTGTCGTTGGTGCTAGTGTCGCCGTCGATGGAGATGGAGTTGAAGGAGCGGGCGATGGCGTGGGTTAGGAGGGGTTTGAGGGCGGTGGAGGCAATGGGGGCGTCGGTGGCGAGGATGCCGAGGAGGGTCGCCATGTTTGGGTGGATCATGCCGGCGCCTTTGGTTATGCCGGCGATGTGGTAGGTGGTGTTGGGGGAGGAGGGGAGGGTGAAGGTGCGGGAGAGGAGTTTGGGGAAGGTGTCTGTTGTGCAGATTGCGCGGGCGGCGGTGAGCCAGGAGGTGTGTGTGGAGGCGAGCGTGGTGTGGGCGTTCGGGATGGCGTTGAGGATTTTTTGGATGGGGAGGCTGCGGGATCCATCAGTGGATGGTTGGAGATATAGAATAGGGGGGTTTGCGCTTACCGTTGTCCAATGACTCCAGTACTCATAACGAGCGTGCTGGTACCCTCCGGGCCCGTCGAAGACGATCCAATCAACTCATCAACCTTCGCACTCATGCTCTTCGCATCCTCCAAGCCCCCCTTCCCAGTCACGGCATTCGCGCAGCCGGAGTTAACGACAACCCCCCGAATGCCCTCCCCCTTCCTGGTCTGGATAACCTGCTTGCTCACTTGAACGGGAGCAGCCTGGAACTTGTTCGTAGTAAAGACCGCAGCTGCTGAACAGGGGGTCTCGGAGCATATCAGGGCAACATCTGGGAAGCGGGTGTTTGACTCCTTAACGCCGGCGTGGGCGCCGGCGACCACAAAGCCCTTGGGGTATGTGCCGGAGCTAGGGACAAATTTTTGCTTCGAGGCCGGGATTGACATGTCCTTGGGCAGGGCGTAATACCGGACCTGGCCCAGCTTGCTCTTGGGCAGGCGCACAATGCCCGTCACAGCGGAGAGGGATGGGGAGCTCTTCATGATGCTGCTGTTGGGCTTCATGGCTGCTCCTCACTGGCAAAACCACAATGTCTGAAGCTCAGAGAACAAACTGCGATACTCCAAGGGTATGGTGTTATATATAGCTTTAGAAACTCAAGCTTAGAAAGGAGGAATTGTATAGATAGTATAGAGCTAGGCCTTCAATTGCGAACCTTGCGCCTCGGGGAGTTTGGGATTAGGAAGTGGCGGGAAAGGATGTTTAAGAAGCCAGGAGAGCCGGGAAAAGTCTCCCCTTTATATCCCCCAAAATAGTCCCAATTGCACCGAATTGACTCCCAAAGGTGGATATATCTCCCGTGAGTCACGGCGTTGATGGAAGATGTGGATTTTTGCGATGTTCGATATAGAAGATGACATAAGCAGCTGCCATCACGTGCTTTCGCGTGTCTGAACGAGAGCTTCGACAAGATGAGAACGAGACGCAGTATTCTTTTTATATCATCTTCACGCCCATATTCCCCCCCTTTTTCTTGTCACCTTTACGGGTAGCTGAATCGATCACGTAACCCTTACGCTCATTTTATTTCTAAAATATGCCCCCGTCGAAGAGGAAGCAGCCAGAAGCTTCCCAAGATGAATTAAACGACCCTTCATTTGACACCACGCCGCGGAAGCGAAGAACCACCGATCCCAAGTTGACTTCGAAGATCGGAATTGCCCGAGACATACCTGAGACACCCTCGAAGAAACCAAGCGCAACGAAGGCGAGATCGAAACCGAACCCCACCCCAAACTTAACCACGTCTGTCCCTGATTCACCAACCCCTAAAGCTAAATCGAGATCTCTTCTCGCGACCCCTACGAAAACTACAAGAAGAAAACCCTCCAACGCCCCTCCCTCGATAACGAAGAATGCAGATCGCTCTGCAAAACGAAAAAGCGCGCGAGTGTTTCTCGACCCGAACGACGACGATGAATGGGATGGCGCGGACAAACTTGCGCAAGAAATTTGGGAGGGAGAAGCTGAAGAGGCCGGTGGTGATAACACGGTGCTAGAGACAGTAGAGGCAGGCAACACAAATGATGCCGGGAAAACTGAGGCAACGCCAAAGAGACGAGCAGGGCGGCCCAAAGGTGCCAAAAATAGGCGTTCTCCCACGCCAGACGGAGACCTCCCGCCTCACGAGCGATACTTTTTCCAAAATCGGCCAGGGCCTGTGCAGACGTCGAATAACACGCTTGCAAAGCTGTCTCTATTGACACATGAAGAATATTTTGAACATCTAGGGACCTTTGCGGACCCCCATCACGAGGAGAAGGAATTTTTGCTGGAGTTACATGAACGATCTTTTCCGCAGTGGGAGTTTGAGTTGAGTGAGGGTTTCAATGTTTGTTTATATGGGTATGGATCGAAAAGGAAACTTGTCAACCGATTTGCAGAGTGGCTATCAAATAGGTACGAGGTTGCGCCGACGATTGTGATGGTGAATGGTTATGTGACGAGTACCACGATACGATCTATACTCGCAACAATTATTAGCGCCATACTCGGTCCTGATACTCCATCAAAGCTTGGTACACAGCCTTCCGAAGTCCTGGAACTTCTTCATTCCATCCTTACAACAAGACCACCACCGCGCCCAATAATGGTGTTTATAAATTCCCTCGACGCCCCAACCCTCCGCCGTCCCGCCCACCAGGCACTGCTGGCGCGTCTCGCGAGCATACCCTCACTTAATATTCTGGCCACGGCTGATACGCCCAATTTCCCAGTTCTGTGGGATGTAAGCCATCGAGACCAATTTAACTTTGTCTTCCACGATTGTACGACCTTTGCACCATACGATGTCGAACTCAACGTTGTGGATGAAGTGAACAACCTCCTTGGACACCGCGTACGACGCATTGGAGGGAAAGATGGTATCGCATTCGTCCTAAAATCTCTTCCGGAAAACACCCGCAAACTATATCGCTTACTGGTCACGGAGATACTCATGTTGCTGGGAGAGCAAAGTCTTTCGGACGACGAAGAAGGTGGCGAGGTGGGTGGCAGGGGCGAAAATGGCGGTCATGATGGTGAGGAGACGGCTGTTGAATGGCGAGCGCTATTTCATAAGGCTGCCGAGGAGTTCATTTCGTCGTCGGAGATGATGTTCAGGACACAGTTGAAGGAGTTTTACGACCATCAGATGGTCGTGTCCAGGACCGATCCGAGTGGGGTGGAAATGCTTGGTGTTCCGCTCTCGAGGGAGGAGATGGAAGGGGTTTTGGAAGATCTAGTCCTTGACTAACTCACAAGAAAGCAAACCACCGTTTTGTCGTTTCCGTTTTGTCCTTCTCATGCATGTCATCTATGTCTATTTACGATACATATGATACCCCCTCCCGTATAGAGAACATGGAAAATAGAAAGACAAAAAATATATACATTAGACCACCGAGAAGGATACCAATCAACCCTCCTAGACAATTTCCGTCATATATATACCAACAAAGGCACCACTCCCCAAACAAACCAGTTTAAAATTTGGAAAAAGCAGACAACATCATCATAACCGCAAAACTAACTTTAAACGGAACATTCTCCGTAGTCAGCCGCTTGACGTCGACAGACTTGATATGTTGCTGCAACCAACGCGTGGGGACGATATTGTATCCCTTCGACGCGGCGTACTATATCCGTCACAAAGCAATAAACGTCAGCAAAGATTTATATAACCCTCCATAAAATGAATGCCAAAACAAGGCGAGAGATAGGGGAAAAAACAAAAACCACAAACCTGAACCGCCAAAATCCCCATCCCAACCGCAAACACCAGCGCCCTCGAAAAGATCCTCAACCCAATCCCCACAAACAACCCCAACACACTCCCCAAACTAATCTGTCGCGCGGCCGTCGCACTTATCCCTCCACGAGAACGTACCGCGTCGACGGTTTTCGATAGTGGGCTCTGTGTCTGCTGTGCGTAGCCACCTCCACCGCCGGCAATAAAGGGAGCGGGGGAGTCGCAATAGACTGCGGCCCGATTGGATGATTGGTTGCCAAAGAAGGAGGACATGGGGCTTGGTGCTGCGAGGCCGAGACCGATGCCTAGGGGGACGGCGAGGAGGAGGGGTCGCGCGAGAGGGAGGCGCGGGAGCAGGTGGAAGGGCATTGTTTCGTGGCTTGGGTTTGGAGTTCGGGTTGGTGGTGTGGGAAGGCGTCAATTGGGTCTGTGTACGGGGTATTGGACAGGTTGGAGGATCGAGTGGCTGGATTGGGCCGAAGAGTTGGTCGAGGGAAATAGTGTGTGCCTCGGATACTTCAGCAGCCTTTTAGGTAATATGCCAATCACTCACTAGTTGGTTATCCCCGACGCCAATGGATGGATGGGTTGGATAGCCGGGGGAATCAGGTGATTGCATGGATGATGGCTGGGAAGGAGATTACGTCATAGGCTAGCCTTGTGTGGAGGTGGACTTAAACTTTTTGAGTTGCAGGGGTTCCACGGTACCGGGCCGGCGCTTTACTCAGTTTAGACTAGGGTAGCCGAGACCACATGTCTTCGCCGGCTGCGCTTGGATCGGTCCTCTGATTTCTGAGTGGTTGGATTTGAGGGAACAATAGCCTTGTTTCTTTTCTTTTTCCTCGACATTTAGCTATTGTTCTTAACCTTTTGAATGCATGGAATTGTTGAGATTTCATATTGTTTGGCAATTTTGCGTGAAGGCACGGAGAAATAAAATAAGGATCATTGGATACACCAGGGTTTTAAAACGAATAATCCACCCCTGGATTGCCATGTTGGATTTAAACGTGGCCAAGGCAGCATGTGGACAACTTATTCCCGTTGTTGAGCCGTGAGGTTAACAATTAAAGCCCCTATCACGTATGATTGAACAGGGAGCACGCAGACTTTTTTTTCGACTTCGTACTCCGGTTTAGAACCTATTCCCTCTAATTCACTAGCGATTTTTTCTTATTTTTTGATGGAGAGACTTAGATATTGTTCTAGAGAACTTATTATTGTTTAATTTCTAAAACATAAAATAACGATTTTCGTATAAAGACACTGTTTGGTAACTTAGCCAATTTCTTGGGCGGATCATTCTTCCGCGGGTGCTTAAGAGACATTCCACGTGGAACTTATAAGTAATGGATTCATGCTTCATGCATATTTACTAGAAATGCTGTGTCCCATCGCCCACGCGGTTATATCTGCAAAGTACAGGCAAACCAAAAAATCCCCAACATGGCCTTGCAGGCACTCCTTCCAGAATCTACTCTGGCATGGCAGGGATCAACACTCGTGCTTCTTATCTTCATACTAGGATGTTCTCTTGCAGTTTATCAAGTACTCTATAACCTATATTTCCATCCTCTCGCCAAGTTCCCCGGACCTCTCGCTGCTGGTGCAACCTCATGGTGGAAAACATATCTTGAAGTTGTTTGTCAGGTTTCGATGATTGATAAACTTCGAGAATTGCATGGAATATATGGTGAGAAGATTTCTTGATTTGTATATGAATACACTAGGTCGAATAGCTATTATAGCTCTATGTACTGGAACTATACTTTTATATTCGCTGCTAACATTTGTCTTGTCTTGATAGGAGATATCGTCCGTATAGGGCCAAATGAAGTATGCACAACAAGCCGCAAAAAATAAGAGAATGAAGAAAGCATGTACATACTATGGTGCCCCCTTACTAATATGTGAACGCGTTCGACACAGCTACACTTTGCCAATCCTTCCGCATATAATGAAATATACAACGGCTCCCGTCGCTGGGACAAGGATGCCGCGCTTTATCGATCCTTCGGCCAGGACACCTCCTCTTTTGGATATTTAACATACCACGAGTCTAAGGAACGTAGGGATGTCCTTCAACGGCTATTTGCTAAACGGCATATAAATGAGATGCAGGATTTGGTATTTGAGAAGGTAAAAGTCATATCCATTACCAGGGTCCCTTACGGCCCTCCCCCTCAGTCCCAAGGATGAATATTAACTTACGCTTCTATCCAACCAGATGAACCATCTCTCCTCAATCCTAGCCGCCAACCACCACGCCAACAAATCCTCTGATCTCTTCTTCGGAATCCGCTGCTTCTCCCTAGACACCATAACCTCCCTTTGCTTCGCCCGACCCGTCAACGCCCTCGACACGCCCGATTTCCGTCACCCCATCATCGAGGCAATGGTAGTTAGTTTGCCAACATTTGTCGTCCTGAAACACTTTAGCCGCATCCGCAAGGCAGTCATGGGCCTCCCTCACTGGCTAAATATCAAGATGAGCCCCAGCACCGCAGGCCTAATTCACTTGCAGCAAATATTGCAGAAACAGGTAAACGAGATTTGCGCGAATCCGAAAATACTGGATGATTCACCCCATACGACTATTTATCATGCGTTGTTGAATCCGGGGTCTTATAAGGGGGGTAAGCTGCCGCCACCCAGTGCCTTGTATGATGAGGCGCAGGCAATGGTATCTGGAGGCACCGAGACCGTGGGCACTGCAATAACATGGGGAATCTTTCATGTTTTGGAGAGGAAGGATGTGCTGGAGAGGTTGAGAGCGGAGCTGCTGGAGGCGTGGCCGGATTTGAATGCTCCGCCGCGGCTTCAGGGGTTAGAAAAGTTGCCTTATCTTGTGAGTCTTGTCTGAGCCCTATGTTCCTAATTTTTACCGAGAATGACTGATCACTAACCGGATGCCTGTTGAATTGTAGACCGCTGTTATAAAAGAAATTCTTCGAACGGGACCCGGCATAGTGTCCCCGCTGCTTCGCGTGGTACCACTTTCAGGGGCTACCATCGGTGGCAAATTCATTCCTGGCGGGGTTAGTTTTTGGTTATTATTTCAAGGGCAACCCCTGAAATCCCCATCTAACCTACCAAACATTTGCTGACGATAATCATTTGTCCATCCCTACAGGCGGTCGTCGGCATGTGCGCTTCGTTCGTCCATAACTCTGAAAACATTTTCGAAGAACCGCTGGCGTTCAACCCGGACCGCTGGCTGAGCAATATCCAGCAATTGGACACTTGGTTTGTGCCGTTTTCAAAGGGCCCAAGATCTTGTTTTGGTATAAAGTACGTGACGATATCTATTAATCGTGTTTTGTTCAACCAGTCTATCCATCTTTAGTAATCATAGGCAGACTGACCACATTGTACTCCCTTAAATCATCAAATATTAATATCTATGAATGCTAACAGAATCGAGGAATAACTTACAGTCTAGCATGGTGTGAGCTATACATTGTATTCGCAACACTATTCAGGAAGTTCGACATGAAACTTGATGGGATTACGTATGTTGAAAATAACCCTACCCCCTATTCCCGACATCATCTCTGTCCGACCACTCCAAACAAGGTCCAGCATCAAACTAACAGAGAATATTCCAGCCGCTCCGATATGGCCTGGCGCGAATGCTTTCTCCCCTCTTTCCAAGGCCGTCATCTGCGTGCTTTCTGCCAACCGCGAGAGGAGTAGAAGGGGGCAGGCGGGTTATGGTTTAACTAAAATATAGGCTATGACGGGGCAGGAACTGTTGAGGTTAGGGGCACCAAGATCTGGCAACTTGGCGGTGGACTTTCCCAATGGACCTTTCCCAGTTTCGGTGTTGACTTCCTCAAACATTGCACCGTCCGTCTGCTCCTGGGGGAGACGAGGAAATGTAAACATCCCCAGCTCCATAGAACTAATACAACGCATTTACACCCACTGCAAACTTACTGCTAATAGCTCCTCTTGGTTTATCGTGCATCTTAGCCATTGCTTTTCGGATTGTGCTCACGGCTTATTTGTGGACCTAACAAGACAGCTTTCTACTACAGCTAACCAGAGAAGACGCACATATACCTCTTCCCCGTTCTCCTCAAGATCCAAGCCACGAACCACTCTATTATATGCGAATTTATTGACCGGCCCAGCAAACGAGCACAAATACACTACTTAGATACTAGTATCTCCACAAGGATACATTGATCACCCACTGGCTAAACGTCCCAGAACCCAACAGGTACGCAAAGAGATCATCCGTATTCGATGCGAGATTGCTAACAGCTTATCAGACAAATAAAAAAGCTCATCCTGAACTTCAAGGTTAGCTGGAGTCCACTATGAGCGGAAGGTTCGATTTCGATGGCCCAAACGAGTCGCCATACGCCCCCCCCAGCGACAAGGGGACGGGGACTGTTATTGAAGCCCAAAATTACAAGTTCGAGTTCGCAGAGGACCCAACCCATAGAGCCCGCCATGCGGAATGGCAGGAACGCCAACAAAACGCCGAACCTGCCATTGAACAGCGAGTTTGGATGGAAGAGCGTGTCTTGGACAACACAGAAATCACAATTAAGTCACACTTCATCACGAAGGCGTTCAAGGAGGTGGTGAAAGAATATCCTGGTATGATTATCACGAACGATCGAGTCATCATTAAGGGCCTTTTTTCTTGTTTGTGGCACTATCGGAAGGAACTCTGGGACTACGCCAGGGTTTCGCTTGCCCGTGGGGAGGCTGATATAAATGCAATGTCCGAGATAAGAATGTTGCTAGATCGCATGACACTGGGATTGAGAAGTGATATCGGCCATTATTCCTCAATTATGGGGAGGTTCGGTGATACGCCCGGGCTTGATTTTGACCGGCTATGGATGGGATACCGCCCAGGCGATCTAATGCTCGTGAGGGCAGATAACGAATGTTTGGGACCGAGGTCATTCATTGGACGTCTAATCTCCATTTACAAATCTCGCCAATGTGGATTTATGTGCTGGGAAACGATCCTTGAGAGAATCACTTGGACGGACTCGGGGTTCAGGCGTGTCTACCATTTTGTCCCAATTTACCAATATGACGGATTTGCTCCTTACAATGACCTGCCCGTGTGCCCGTTGGAACATTGCCCAGACGCTGGAGATATCTCCAAGGATATCAGGGCAAGGGCGCGTAAATTCCAGGGACTATGCGGTATGCACCAGCGATTTTATCGGGGTGTCGCCCAGTGGGCTAAAGACCGCAATTACCTCCATGATGGCCATCGGCCTAGTTTCAAAACATCTCAGGTAAGTCAACAATAAAAATATGAAATCCATGATGGTAAAAATAACTGTGTTTGTGTATAGATATGCAGCCGGATCCTGATTGATATGAACTCCTTCTTTGGTGTACATCCTGTCCACTTTACGTGCCAGATTCCCGAGCGCGAAGTCACCCGAACTAGCGAGGGTTCCCTTACCGACGAGGATTTACTGATATGTTGCACTGATTTACCCGTATACTCGCTCACGGATGGACGATGGGCCTTTGTCAACGTAGATAATGTGGAGGAGATCGACCCTGGTAGTATGCAAAGCTTTGCCGACCTCCTCCTCCCACAGAGAGACAAAGACAACCTCCTCACATTAACACAGGCCTACACGGCCGAGGATGTCCGGGTTGGTGGTTTAATCAAGTCAGCCTACGACAAAACGAGAGGTATGGTAGTCCTTCTTCATGGAAAACATGGCGTGGGGAAGACGACGACCATTGGTAAGTACTAACTATCATCCATCCATTCAATCTATGGAGTATAATGTCTAAATTACTTCTATAGAGGCAGTTTCCGACCATATCCAACGACCGCTATTATCTATCCGTTGCACTGATCTAGATCTCAGTCCATCAGATTTTGACACTGAGTTGATTCGTGTTGCTGATCTGGCTGCTAGATGGAAGGGGATCATCCATTTCCAGGATGCGGAATCTTTTCTTCAAGCAAACCAGCCCGAAGACAATAAGTTGCTAGCACTCCTACAATTTTTCGTGTGGTACGATGGTATTGTGTTCCTGTCGTCGACAACTCCCATAGAAACGGTCCACCCGGCTTTCAGGTCAAAGATACACAGGGTCCTCCAATATGAGCCTTTGACTTTTGACCAAAGGAGAACATTGTGGCGGAGGTTTCTGGAGGCGTCCTCACCAGACGGTCTGATTTTCGACGATGCACCGCTTGACGAGTTCGCTTCACATAATTTTAACGGACATCAGATTCGGAATATGGTTGATACCGCGTGTACCATTGCCGACAATACTGGCTCCGCGCTTCTGGCTCAGCATGTGCGGACTGCTTTGCGGTCATTGGCAGTATTTAAGGGGGAACCTGATGAAAGTGGTTACGCTTTGGGGATTAACAGGAAGGTTATGGTTCCTGACGACAGAATTATCTCGAATCGAAAAATCGCCAATCGAAAGGGGGTTGCTAATGGCAAGGCTAAGAAGGTCACGGCGGATGCTGATCATACGACTGAGAATGTCACAGCGAGTGTTAAAGCCGAGCGCGGCGACAACCCAGTTGCTAACGATAAAATTGCTAAAGGCACGCCTACTGTTGCCCCTGGGCGTAAACGGCGAAGAAGAAATTAGCGGTCTATATCTCTCTGGAGGGTCTTAGCTAACCGCATGGGTGAATCCGCTCTATTTTCTGCTGTCTGCCCTCTGGTCGTGTGTCAAAGGGATATCTTTCTTTCTTCCTTTCTTCGCCGTTGTTTCTGTTTTGCATTGCTATGCCGACTATACGCTTATTTGGACATTCCCCCTTTTATTGGAATATTCTTATCTCGTTTCTGCCATGGATTGTTTTCTGTTTCTTATTACTATTCTTCATAGAACACCTTGTGTTCTCTTAGTGTTGAGAATGGGGAGTTGGGATATGGGTCATTCTGCTTATTCCTTTCCAATAGATGAATCCCCTCGTGCCGGGAATTTCTTTCTTTTACTTTCTTCTGTCTTGTTCCCAAACGGTGGTATGCCCCTCGAAGAATGGGAATCTGAAAGGCCAAAGCACCAGGCTCCAAGCCGGGGTCAAGTAGTCCATTCTCCGCGCCTTGGGTAGAAATAAACGTAAATATAGTAGATTATGAATGCCGGGTAATTAAAATTGGATGTTATCTAAGTTACATGCAGTTACATAGTTACACAATCTATAGTTTGGGGAATA
The DNA here is from genome assembly GCA_032988465.1 of Onygenales sp. PD_10. Lineage (NCBI taxonomy): Eukaryota > Fungi > Ascomycota > Eurotiomycetes > Onygenales > Onygenales sp. PD_10. The sequence continues at coordinate 16,242 of JANTQH010000071.1, read as the reverse complement.
ATCTCCCCCGGCCATGAGCTAGTTATATCAATCAATCTGATATATGTGAGTTTTAAGTTGCATTCTACAACTTGGGGGATATCTGAATGAAGGGCTGCATATAATATAATTCAATCAGGTCATTTTCTCATTTCTTTTCTCATTGCATACTAATCAGCCCATTTCGCTCCTTTTCGACGCACAGCCAGCTAACTCCATGCATACATTCAGCTATACTTCAGCTGAAGCAAAGCCGTGCAACCCTCAACCATTAGAAACCCGAACGAATACCCCGAAATGGCAAACTCCGCCAACCCACAACAATTCAGCCAGCAACTAGTACCATTCTCAACCAGATAATCCCCCCCCCCCCTCTCTCCATACCCTCCATACACCTACTTCCCCCCCTTATCCCCCTCCCCAACATGCGCCACAACCTCAATCTCCACACACATCCCAAACGCCAAACCCTGCACGCCCACGCCCGTCAACAGCGGCATATGATCGGGGCAATACTGTCGCAGATTGCGCACGAGATGCTCCGCGATTTCCTCCGTCAGCGGCGCCGCGTACGCGCGCACTTTGTAGACCTGCGACCAACCTTTGCCGCCCGCTTGCTTGAGCGCGTACTCGACGTTGGCGAAGGCTTGGTCGACTTGGGCGCCGGGGGAGGGGGGGATTTGCTCGGTGAGACGGTCCCAGCCGCCTGTGAGGGGGGGGGTTAGGGGGGTGTAGGGATATTACTAGTATGTATGTGTGTACGAGGAGGGGGAAGGGGTGGGAATGGAATAGCTTACCCTGGCCGGAACACTCGATCATGTCGCCGATTCTGACGGCTTGGTTGTAGTGGGTGTTTTTGCGGGCGGTTTCGCCGAAGCCTTCGTAGTCGCAGTAGGTGAGGTGGGACATTTTGGGTGGGTGGGTGTTTTGACAAAGAGACAGAGAGATGGATAGGTTCTGGGTGTAGTTATCAAAGGTGGGTGATGGAGTGTTGGAGTGTTGTTGGGAGGAATTATCTAGATCAGATCACCCAGCCCGTCCCTCCCCCCCCTATTTATATGTAAACAAACGTCACGTCGCACAGAACGAGTGAATTGAATTTAGTTAGTTATTCGGCTGGCAGGCACGGCTGAATTTGTCAGCCGTGTGTTTATGGTTATTATTAATTCATCCGATGCGGCATTGGCCTTTGCTGGTTTTCGCCGACGAGGAGGATGGAATTCCGAATTGGCACACACTGAAAGCGGGGGGGAGGATTTGGGAGTTATTAGAACAGCTGGGCAGTTTGATTTCACTGCTATTATTAGCAATTAGTTAACTAGCTGGTTATTAGTGGTCTTCGGCAGGGCCAGCCTGACTGTTGGGCCTTGGCCAGGGCTATTTTAGCTGAGTTGTATAGATCTATAACCTAGTACTAGTAGTTGCGCCATAGAGACAGCCCCGAGTGATCCTACAGCCTCCCCGTCAATTGCTTCCGCCACACGCATAAGCGACATCCCCTGGTTAACTAACTAATTAACCTCATTAGTCGCGCGGCAATCTTGTGTCCCATGCAAACCTTATGCGCAGTTGGAATAGCCTTTCGGCGGCGCTCTTTGTCCGCCGTGACTCACCGCCCTCGGTGGCTCCTTTTCGCCCCTATGTTCGTAAATATTCCACTATCATTTCTCTCCAATTACTCCTGAACTCCTCTCTCTCGTTCCCCGATTGACCCTGCTGCACCATTGTCGCGATAAACATACCCCTTTTTGCCTCGCCTCCCCCGCAACCCCGCCACTCACTTCGCCATACCCCTCCAATGGCATCAGAAACGCCCAACGGCGGCACTGCGCCTGTCAGTAATGATGTCGCCGCGGCCACGTCCCCAGCAGACTTCACCGTCAAAGCAGGACTGGCGCAGATGCTCAAGGGCGGGGTCATTATGGACGTTGTCAATGCGGAGCAGGTATGTATATCCCCCCTGGCAAACCGTCCACCCATCCAGCCCACTCCAACTTCCACACATCTCTACATCCACAAGACCAAATCGCTAACCAACCGGACATTGATATACAGGCCCGCATCGCCGAAGAAGCCGGCGCCGTCGCCGTAATGGCCCTCGAGCGTGTCCCCGCCGACATCCGCGCCCAAGGCGGCGTGGCCCGCATGTCCGACCCAGCCATGATCAAGGAGATAATGTCCGCAGTCACGATACCCGTCATGGCCAAGGCACGCATTGGCCATTTCGTCGAGTGCCAGGTGTGTCCATCCATCCATCCATAACCCCCCCCCGTCCCCAAAACACAACTAACAGAACACCCAGATCCTCCAATCCCTCGGCGTCGACTACATCGATGAATCCGAAGTCCTCACCCCCGCCGACAACACGCACCACGTAACCAAACACCCCTTCACGACGCCGTTTGTCTGCGGCTGTCGGAATCTGGGCGAAGCACTGCGTCGTATATCCGAGGGCGCAGCTATGATCCGCACAAAGGGGGAGGCCGGGACGGGCGATGTGGTCGAGGCGGTCTCCCACATGCGCACCGTAAATAGCCAAATCGCTCGCGCGCGCGCGATCCTCTTTTCCTCCTCCTCTACCTCTACTATCAGCAGTACAAACCAACACACAGACGTCGACGCGCCACCACACCCAGCCGTCGAAGCCGAGCTGCGCGCCTACGCCCGCGAGCTGGAAGCGCCCTATGGCCTCCTCCTAACCACCGCGCGGCGGGGGAGGTTGCCGGTTGTGAACTTCGCGGCGGGAGGGGTGGCGACGCCGGCGGATGCGGCGCTGATGATGCAGTTGGGCTGTGATGGGGTGTTTGTCGGCTCGGGGATTTTCAAATCGGGCGATCCGAGGAAGAGGGCTAGGGCGATTGTGCAGGCTGTTACGCACTATGCGGATCCGGAGGTGTTGGTGAGGGTTAGTGAGGGGTTGGGGGAGGCGATGGTGGGGATTAGTGTGGCGGAGTTGGGGGATGGGAAGGGGGACGGGAAGGGGGGGAGGTTGGCGGGGAGGGGGTGGTAGGTAGTTCTTTTGGTTTGGGAGGGGGGGGGGGGGGGGGGGGGGGGGTAGCTGGGCTTATTTGGTTCAACACTTGCCAGCGGAGAGGATGGGGTTGTCATGGATAGTTTAGAAGTAAGAAAGGGGGAGCAGAACAGTATATGTGATGAATATCTATCTATCGAGAAAATAAGTGATCACCATAGGGGGATGAATCTTTTGAGGTCGAACACTATCTATCTAGCTTTATATGTATCTATCAATAGATTCAAATTGCTTTTATCTCATTCTTCATGTTTTGTTTTTTCCTGCGAACTACTAACTAACCACTTGATTAACTAACTGCTATGTATCAGACTAACCATCAAAAGGGGGGGATGATGGATACATGTAGGAAAGAACATGACAATTCCAAAACAGATCATAAATCAACCTTCTTGGAATCAATCAATCAACCAAATGAGTAAATTGAGAGCTAAAATGCAAAATCGACATATATCATATCGAAATAGACAAAAAAAAAGGAAAATCAGAGCCCAACCAAACTAAACAAAACTACAAACCAAACCATCCCTCCTCTCATCTCATCTCATATCCAAATCCCCCCCTCCCCCACCTTCCGTTCAACATCCACCCAAACCCAAACGCACCCAATCCCACCCCACATACTCAGCTACCGCGCATACCCAAACCCCCTCCCCCGACAAAGCACCCAATACTCCTTAACAACCTTATTTGTCCCCCTCGCCCCCCTAAGCGCCAACACGGACGCCAGAAACCGTTCGCGCTCAACCTTACTCGCCCCAATCCCACCCCCACCCCCAATCCCTACATTTGTACCTACACCGCCCGCATGCGCATGCGCATTTTCCTCCTCCAACCCCGCCAACGCACCACCCAGCAACCCCCTCGCCAGCCCCTGATGATGAAACACAAACTTCTTCAACACCTCGGCGAGATGGTCGAGGTCCGAGCGTGCACAGTGGCCTGAGATCTGCCGGATGAGGATCGCGCTGAGCGTGGTGAGCATGTTGTTGAATAGGTGGTTGGTGGCGCTGGCTGGGTTAGGGGTGGGTTGGAGGTCTGGTGGGAGGTCTGGGAGGGCGAGGAGGGTAGCCCAGAAGGCGCAGGCGGAGCGCAGGGGGAGTGGGTCGGGCGATTTGAGGGTGTGTAGGGTGAAGGTTAGGATTGTGGGGATGGGTGCTGTGGGTGTCTGTTGGGGTGGGGTGTTGAGGAGGCTGTAGAAGGCGTGTTTGTATTTTGGGAGGAGGAGGTGGAGGAAGTCGATTAGACTGTGGGCAACGTCCGGGTCGTAATGTTGGGGTTGGTTGGTCATGATGTTCATCAGTTCGTACACGTGCATTATCAGTTCTGTCGCGTACGGGAGGATTGTCGATGGGTGCGCGGAGTGCGAGGCCAGAAACGCAGACGCAGTGCCCATGATCGTCGGGAAGCGCGGGGAGGTCACGTTGGCTGATTTCACGAATCGCGTCGTTACCTCTGGCGGTAGCACGTAGGGGCCTGGTGTATGTTCGGTATACCCGGCCTTGAGCACGTCGCAGGTGGCTTCGAGGATATCACTGTCTGTTGGGAAGGTGGACATTAGAATATCGAGGATTTGGACGAGGCAGGCTTGCGGCATAGAGCCGAGCGGGTCGCTGGTCCAAAACTGTTTTGCGTTGGCGTTGTTTTGGTTTGATGGTTCGGACTCCAGATCTATGACGGCCTCGTCGGGGGCCCGGAAACCCTTGCCAATGGCCGCGGTGCAGCGCATGGCTTTCAAACCAATTACGAGCGCCTCTTCGTAGTCGTATTGAACGTGTTGGTGGGCCTGTTGGGCAAACTGGTGTAGTGGGTTGAGAAGTTTCATTAGACATGTTGCCTTGGTTGTATCTGCAGCACACGCTTGGATGACAGCCGCAATGCCTTCGGCTACGCGTTCGAGGGTGGTGCTGTTGACAGACACGTTGGAGCGGAGCTGATCGAAGCGGTTGATGAAGTCGTCGACATACATTGGCAGTGCCTGACGGCAATTTTGGCAGAGGAAGGAGATCGATTTTGATGCGGCTTGGTCGCAGGATGGCGCATCGAGGGAGTTGAAGAGGAGGTTTAAAACCCTAGGAAGGAGATTGTGGTTTCGTTCAAAGTAGACTGTGTACCGCGCCACCATATCCAGAAGCGTTTGTCGGGGCTTGACTGGAATCGCCCGTCGGTTGAAGCAGATATCATCAAAGACGTCTGACAGAAAGATGTTGTGAAATACGCTGTCTACCCTGTAGTCTTCGGCTATGGAGTCCGCCAGGAATGCCAGGCAGAAGATAGCCACCTCGAAACTCTCCCAGGCCTCCCGGTTCATGGCATCAGTTGCTCTCTCGACGAGGCTTTGTATTAGCTCGAATCCTAGAAGCGGGTAGGTCGCGAGCAAAAAGTCTGCGAAGTCGCGTCTGAAGCTATTGAAATTCTTCACGTCGTCATCATCCCATTCCCCCAGAGTTGTCGGATCCGGATATCGAAGCTTATCATAACAGTCACTGATAACTCTTGCAAATTCCCCCTTCACACGATCCGGCGCAACTTCCACGTCGCCTTGCATGATCGAGTCTACGAGATCATCCGCCGCCTCGGTCCAATATTCAAGTAACAGCGTGCTTGCTTTGTCGTCCACCTCAACGAATCCAGGGCCGTGGAAGAGGGTGTGGAGTAAGCGAAGAACTCTCTGGTTTTGCTCGTCCAGTTGGCCAGTCAGAAGATTAGTTTGCTCCGTCGTTGCGTATCGTAACAGTAAGTCAAGGAACCTCATTGTATCATCTTCATAATCTCCATTTAAAAGAGCCACCACATACTTCTCTCCAAAATTCCCTGACAGAAATTGGAGAATGGTAGTCATACGTTCGCGACCGAGCAATTTTGGATGGTTACTCAGAATCTCTATGAGCAGTTCCATAGATGTCTCTACAAGTTCGGGAGCTGCCAAAAAGGAAACGGAGTAGTCCAAGGACACAGCGACAGAACTTGAGAGCTCCGGCAGTGATAGTCGGTCTGCCCGGAGGGCGACAAGCCAAGCCTTGGAAGAATTATCAGCACCCGTAGGCAAACAGCGAAGAAACGCAACTCACATGTAATGATTTCATCGCCCCAGTGGCTAATTTATTTAACTGTCCAGAGAGGGGAGATTGACTCCGGTCCCCGTTCCAGTTGGATACTTGTTGTAAAACAAACTCAACCAGGCGTAAAGCATCCCTGGTATTTGTCCCTAAACGGTCTCGGAGGTCCCCTCTTCAAAAAATCAGAACGTCCATTCCATTGTACATAAATTAACATCATCGGGTTTTGTGTTATACTCACCCATTCAAGGTGTGTCGGGACGATTCCTCAGCCAACGTCGTGGAGAAAGATAACAGTGGGAGCATGTGTTCGTAGCTAAGGGCAGGGAGAGCGAGTGTGTCGAAGCTTTGTTCAGTGCATTGGGTTTCTGGCAAGTACTTCCTATTGGCCATAGATATAGCGACATGCCTAATGCAGTGCGTCCATGGAGCCCCTGGTTTGAAGAAGAAGGTTGTCATAGTAGTGAGAAATTTCCTCATGGTTACTGCTGCTTCATTTCTGCTTATCAAAAGAATAAAGCGGTCAATAAGGTGCACTAAAAGGCCCTTGGCTTTCTCTTCTCCAAGGTTGTCCCTATCATGGGTCAGTGGTGCTCAGAACATAACATGGTTCCAGGCCTTACCAGTCTTGGTGGATTTTGATGGTAAGCGTGAGGGCACCGAAAAATCTTGCATTCGAATCATCACTGGCGAGAAGGCCATCGGCTATAGCCCAGCCCGCGTCTGACTTTTGGAGAGCCTGCAGTCTCTCCTGGATAGACTTGGCAATTACGGCATTCCCAGGAGCATTAAGCGCTTCGACGAGCTATACGCTGATTAGATGGGACTATGTCAGGATCAGATAGAAACACTTACCCGTCTGGCCTCATCGATAAGGGGCTGAACCCCCTTTTGGGCCTGGGGATCCCCATTCATGGTTCCGCTTGGATACACGAGTGCTTCACACAGATAGGGGTGGCTTCCAGTCAATGGGCAAACACTATACCAACGTGGGCGTGTATGAGCTGGAACTGCAGACCGACAAACTGTAGGATCTGGCCAAATAAAAATAGGGTATTTGGGGCGAGGGGGTGTGAGGCTGGCTGTGTATAACCAACACTGTCCACAACACAAGGACTAGCAATACAGATGCAGAAAACTATGGTTGGGTAGCACATCCAAAACTGACAGGCAGAGTTTGACGGATGCAGCCAATCCCCTTGTTCATCAGTAGTCAGCCTTGAAACATCTTTCAAGGCTTGTTTGACTGTTGATGTTTTGCCTTGGATGCTGTATGTTTCTTTGCCACCAGCAAGAACCAAACCACATTAGACCCGCAAACCACGGGCTTCTAGCACCATAGCTGGGTCTGAGCCTGGGATGATGGATTGACAGCAGAGCGGCCTCAGAGACGGAATTCTCCTGTTTGTATACTATGGATGGGGGGTCAAAGATCGAGAAAGTGGGCTGGACACTGAGCTGGTCCCGTGACCGAGAGATGGATTATGTCAGCCTGCGATGAGCTAAGCCGATTTGGGACACGGTTTTGATAGGGGAATAACTGAAGAGAAATTGTTTTCATGATTTAATTCAACTTCCTTTGATACAGGGAGCAGTTTTGACAATGCTTGCGGCCATTCGACCAAAGTGACGGAATTGACCATTGGCATTGCAGCATCCATGCATTTCGTACAGCCATTTGCCGGGAACAGGGTCTAGATAGTAGTAGCCAATATGCAGCTCATATGGAAATTCCCATCATCTCTCCCAATTACAATAAAGTATTTGTTGCCCTGGGAATATTCAAACATGCCGTCAGAGAGTATTATGTTGAGATGGAGTTTATTTAGATATTGAAGTAAATACTAGCAAATATGAAAACATCTAGCGCGTGAGGAGATCTCCCGCTCATCAATGTCAATCAACAACAAAAAGCCAGCCTGCAAAACATATTTCTTCTCTCAGCGTGAATCAAGGCTGGTCAGACTGCCCTTGGTATAAATATCACTTGGTCCACGCATTGGATTTGGAGGACCTTGGAACTGCCGCTTCCTCGCCCCCTTGCCCATTGGCGCTGTCACCTCCCCCGCGCAGAATTAGCATCGATCTGATAACAGCCGCCCCTCCTCCCTCCGCGTCTTATCGTGCTAGATGCTTCCTCTGCGCCCTCCCCTCCGTCTCTGCTCCATCTCCTCCGTCCGCCCCCCGCCGTCGTTTACCCGCTACGCCACACCGACTACCAGACTGTTTTCCTGTGCTGTTGCCCTTCGCTCCGCCGACATGGAGACCGTTGACACCTCGCAGCGCCTGTCCCACCTGCGACAGTTGATGCAGGATCGGAAGATCGATGTGTACCGTATGTGTCCTATAGCCTGCCTTTTAATTGCAACCCACTGACATACGTGTCTGCACTTCTAGTTGTTCCCTCTGAGGACAGCCACCAGTCTGAATACATTGCCCCATGTGATGGCCGCCGCGGTTAGACACTCCTCCCCTGCGACCTGGATACCAAGGACCACCGCTCATGATCCTCGTATATAGCTTTCATTTCCGGGTTTACTGGCTCGGCCGGCTGTGCCATCGTCTCGATGAGCAAGGCTGCCCTGTCGACGGATGGACGATACTTCAACCAGGCGTCCAAACAGCTCGATAGCAACTGGCTGCTTTTGAAGAGAGGCTTTGAGAATATGCCTACATGGCAGGAGTGGTATGGCCTACATATAGCCCATGTAATTGGCGTCAGTCACTGATGGACGTGTAGGACTGCAGAACAATCGGAAGGCGGGAAAGTAGTTGGTGTTGATCCAACGCTCATCACCCCATGTGAGTATCCCTCAACTACTAGATATGCTGCTTCGATTACTAATGTATACCAGCCGACGCTCGAAGTCTTTCAGAAACTATCAAGAAGAGCGGTGGATCCCTGCGAGGTGTGCAGGAGAACCTAGTCGACCTTGTCTGGGGAAAAGACCGCCCCGCCCCTCCCAGCGAGAAAGTGGCTGTCCATCCTACCAAATATGCAGGGAAACCATTTGAGGAGAAGATCGAAGATATCCGAAAAGAGCTCCAGAAGAAGAAGAGCCCGGCATTCGTCGTCTGTATGATTTCACCCTCCAGAACGAATTGCCCATGCGGCTGCTAATGCCATTCTAGCTATGCTTGACGAAATTGCCTGGCTGTTTAATCTGCGTGGAAATGAGTACGTGTATTCACTATCCTAAGCAATTCGTCCAGCGCTAACCAATCATCACAGTATCCCTTATAACCCCGTGTTCTTCGCATATGCCATCATCACCCCATCCACCGCTGACCTGTACGTTGACGAGGAGAAGCTGCCCGCCGACGTGAAGAGCCATCTTGGCAACAAAGTCTCCATCAAGCCATACAACTCGATTTTCGACGCAGTCAAGGCATTGGGCCAATCCGCCGTAAAACCTGCAGAGGGCGAAACTCCAAGTAAATTCCTCATTTCAAACAAGGCATCATGGTCTCTTAGTCTCGCCCTGGGTGGCGAGAACAATGTGGATGAAGTGCGAAGCCCCATTTCCGACGCCAAAGCTATCAAGAACGAGGTTGAGCTTGAAGGAATGAGGGCTTGCCACATCCGCGACGGTGCTGCGCTAACAGAGTACTTTGCCTGGCTCGAAAACGAACTGGTCAACAAACAGACGCTCCTGAATGAAGTAGACGCTTCAGATAAGCTCGAAGCTATTCGTTCGAAACATGACCACTTCGTCGGACTATCGTTCGACACCATTTCGTCCACCGGTCCAAACGCTGCGGTGATCCACTACAAGGCCGAAAGGAATAATTGCTCCATCATTGATCCCAAAGCTATCTATCTTTGTGACTCCGGTGCACAATATCTGGATGGCACTACTGATACGACGCGAACCCTCCATTTCGGCGAGCCCACCGAAAAGGAGAAGGAGGCATACACTTTAGTTCTCAAGGGTATGATAGCCATTGACAGCGCTGTATTCCCCAAGGGTACAACTGGCTTCGCGCTCGATGCTTTTGCACGCCAATTTTTGTGGAAGCAAGGCTTGGACTATCTCCACGGAACCGGGCACGGTGTGGGATCTTACTTGGTATGAGTCCGAGGCAGATTAAAATTTCTAAAGCTAACATGGTAATAGAACGTTCACGAAGGTCCAATCGGAATTGGAACTCGAGTTCAGTACTCTGAAGTCTCAATCGCTCCAGGGCATGTGATTTCCGATGGTATGACTCCCAACTAAATTTATTTGATTCTAGTCGCTCACGTATTATAGAACCTGGCTTCTACGAGGACGGCAACTTTGGCATTCGCATTGAAAGTAAGTTCGTTCCGACAAGTAGCCACTAGTGTATGCTAACCCAGGTCACAGATATCATTATGGCCCGAGGGGTAAAAACCAAATACGGCTTCGGTGAAAAGCCATGGCTGGGTTTTGAGCATGTCACCATGACACCCCTGTGCCAGAAATTGATCGTCCCGTCTCTGCTTAGCGACGAGGAGAAGAAATGGGTGAATGACTACCACACGGAAGTGTGGGAGAAGACCAGTAGGTTCTTTGAGAAAGACGAGCTCACAAGAAATTACCTGAAGAGGGAAACCCAGCCTATCTAGGCAAGTTATTCACGCCCACAATATCATTCATTGCCATATGAAATAGTTGTTCGTGTATATAGAAATTTTGCCCAAGGGCTGTAGAGTATACTCATAATGCTACACCATATGAAATATCTCCCAATCGCCCGCTTATAATCATAGATTGCTCTCCAATAAATTATTCTAAAACTATAACGTGGCCGATAAGTACCGATACCTTCATCTCAGCGCTGTCTCCACCAAAAATTAGGTACAGTGACATAATGCACCCGCCCAGCCAATCATTTCGCCCGCCCGAAACCACCCCAAAAACCAACCCATCCCATCGACAACAAAGCTTCCAACCACATCTACAAAACCACAACAACCAAACCCCAGCGCAACCCCCACACAATTGCGCAAGAATAAAATATATATACAACGAATACCTCCAAACAAATACCCAGAAACACGCACCATGCTCCCCCCCCAAATCCATCCCCAGCACCAACACAACCACTCCTAAACCAACCAACCAACCAACCAACCAACCTACCTACCTACCTACCCCCTAGCCACACACACAACCCCACGAAAACCATGAACCGCCCCCCCTTTCCCACGGCGGGAAGCGGAAGCAGCAGCCTCCACCCTTCCAAATCCTCCGCCTCCGCCTCCTCCTCCGCCGCTCGCGAGCGGCGCGCGGGCGGCTACGGCGGCTTCTATGATAATAACGGCTCCACGTCGTCGTTGCAGAGTGGTGAACAGCAGCAGCAGCAGCAGCAGGGATATCGGCCGGGGTCGTCAAGGTCGAGAGGGTATGAGTATGAGCAGGGGTATGAGCGGCGGGATGAGAAGCAGTATGAGGGGGCGACGGGTCCGGTGTGGGGGGGTGGGGGTGGGAGTGGGAGGAGTGGGAGGGATGAGAGGGGGTATGGGGATGTGGGGAGGAGTAGGGAGAGGGAGAGGGAGAGGGAGAGGGAGAGGGAGATGGGAAGGGGGACGGGGTTGGGGGCGCTGCCTGTTGATGGTATGTTTTATACACTTTAAGGGATGGGTATGGGATGGGGTTTGTTCAATTGCTGACTTGTGCTTTTTTTTTTTTTTGGTATAGAAATCCTCCGCATGATCCATCAGGAATGGGACTTCATGGCCAACGACGACTGCGTGCCTGTTCAGGTTGGGTTGCAATTGATGGACTCGAGTACATTGGGCCAAGCGGAGCGGGAGCCCGATTTCATCTACACGCATAAGCAGATACAAAAGTCGCTGAGGTCGATTGTTAATGGTTCGTTGGTTGGATCTCTGATACATGGGTTTGGGGTCGGTTGCTAAGATTTATTTCCTGCAGAACACCATCAGGGCTTCAATAGCTCTATCGGTACCTACCATACGATCCAGTCGAGTATACAGAGTTCTCAGAATCGCATACGGATGCTAAAGGGGGCGCTGACGGAGGCTAAGTCGGGACTGCTTACGACCAAGCCGGAGTTGAAGGGGTTGGCGACGGCGTCGCAGAACTATGATGATATACTACAGTTATTCGGCCAGATCGAGAATATCGGGTCGCTCCCGGAGAAGCTGGAGGCTCGGATATCAGAGAAGCGGTTCATTGCTGCTGTGGAAATACTCCAGGATGCGCTACGACTCGTGCACCGTCCGGAACTTGAAACCATCGGCGGGCTCGGGGATCTCCGGACATACTTTAGCAATCAGGAGATCTCACTAACTGATATCCTCGTCGAAGAACTGCATGACCATCTGTACCTCAAATCACCGTATTGTCACGATCGCTGGAAGACGGCAAATGGCGATGATGGAAAGGACGCCATGGGCGCAAATGGCGGGACGAATTGGGAAAAACCAATCTACCACTTCCTCTCCACCCTCGACGTGACAACGCCCCTCACTGAGGACGCGTCTCGCAACCCAGAAGCCGATACATTTTACTACATCCGCGTGATCATCGAGGCGCTAAATAAAATGGGCAACCTTGAAGTCGCCGTCGATCGTATCGAGCAGAGACTACCCGTCGAACTATTTGGCGTCGTCGATAAGACGAGTTCGGAGGTTGCGGCTCGACATCCGGACCATGGACGGAGTTCCCATGCGCGAGATTCGCGGGCCCCTGGTGTCCCTGCCGGCCTGGGTGGGGAGCGGGGACAGGTGTTGGCTGAGTTTATGTGGACTTTGTTTGCAAAGTTTGAGGCGATTGCAGAGGGCCATCGGGTCGTGCATGATGTTGTTGCTGGGATTGTGGAGCGGGAGGGGATTCGGAAGGGCGCTTCGCTGACGAGTGGGTTCAAGGAGTTGTGGAAGTTGTATCAGAGTGAGGTATGTATGGCGTGGAAGTGCTGGTGGTGGACGCGGCTTACGGTTACTAGATACGATCTCTTTTGCACGATTATCTGGCGACAGATGGGGAGTCGACGTATAGATCGGCTGCCAATGTCTCCAACGATGCGTACACGCTTGCCACTATTAAGAGAGATAAGACGAAGGTATGTTATATGGATAGTTGGGTGTGTATTAACTAACGATTATACAGAGAATGTTCAAACTTTCCGAAGTCGATCAAAAATCGTCCGACATGAAGGCCGAACAAGACGAGTTAGACGAGATCCTAAGATCATCCGTCCCCGGCCTGGTGTCCAAATCGCGACAAAAGGCTTCGGCAACAAACTCATCTCGCTCTAGACAGGAAAGCTCTGGAACGGGACATAAACTCCTTATCGAGCCCAGCGTTTTCAATATGAGCCTACTCCTACCGCCGTCCCTTGCATTCATCCATCGATTAAAGGATATCGTCCCTTTCAATTCGGACATTATGCTGAGCACTCTTACCTCCTTCCTGGACGACTTTTTGATAAACGTATTCCAGCCCCAGCTGGATGAGGCTGTCACGGATCTCTGCGCGATGACTTTTATAGCACTGGATGCATTTACGGAAGATCCGCAGTGGAGCAGGGTTTCTCCACGGCCTATTTTTAGGGTATGTATTGATGTGTGGTTGAACTATGCGTGGGAATGTCTGACAATATACAGGGCACCATTGCGTTTATGGAGTTAGTGAAGACGTTTAGCCGGATGCTCGATAGTATTCCTCACGATCAAGCATTTACCCAGCTCGTGATAAGTCAGATCGTGACGTATTACGATAAATGCTGCGGTTGGTATAAAGGTACGAATAACCGTCAGTATAATGTTCACTTCTGGTTCTAATAAACGGTCTAGCTCTGGTTATGAGAATGTCGCCCCAGCAGGTCGGGGGCGTGCAGCTGAAAGCGGCGGCAGCGTATGCCGAGTCAGGGGAGATTCGAGAAACTGCGAAAGAGTTATGGGAACATCCGGATAACAAGCGGCACGAGCTCATCACAAAGGTATGTATTGTCACCCGTAACCCCCGTACATGTATACTAAGTTGATACAGGAAATCGACCTCCTAATCGCCGAAACCAACGAAACCCCCCTGGAACCATATGACATCGTCTCAGACCCCAAGACCGTCTTCTCCCTCTCCCTCCTTTACAACAGCATGGTATGTACCCCCAGTCTAGAATCGCAACTCGCCTAACAATATATTCTAGCAATGGCTCGTCTCCAACCTCTCCCTCCTCCGACACATAACCACGCACCAAACCGACTCCAGCCGTTCCCAGTCTAACCGCGCCTCCCACACCCGACGCTGGACACTACTCTCCAACCTAAAATCCAACCGCAACCGGGACAGCACCGACGACACCCCAACCCACCTCCCCATGACAAAGGAGTCCGTCATCGCCTTCGATAAGACCCTGCAATCCCTACAAAACCTCGCCCTCACATCCTTACTCACCCTACACATCGACATCCGCTGCGGCGCCATACACATGGTCACACGCAGCTTATCCGGCAACCACACAAAACAATACAACCAGCACAAACACCACCACCTCTCCACCCCCCCAGCAACCTCCCAAACCCACCACCACCCACACCTCCTCCCCACCCCCCCCTCCACCGCCTCCCCGCTAATCCTAGACCTAAACAACGACCTCATCTCCTTCGACGCCAACATCGCCACCTACCTCTCCCCGCGCGAATGCCGCTACATAACCTCCGGCCTAGCCCAGCTGATCGACCGCGCCTTCGTCTCCGCAACCCGCTTCATCGGCGTGATGAATACCAACGGCGCACTCCGCCTGCAGCTCGATGTGCTGGTGCTGCAGCAGAATCTAAGGAATGTTATTCTCCCATCCACCACCACGGCCACTGGCAAGGGTTTGGTGCCGGGCATCACCACCCAGACCCAACCCGACCCATCATCATCATCATCATCATCATCCACCGGCCTCGGCCTCCAATCCCAACCAGACACACAACCCCAACCCCAACCCCAACCACCACCAGACGAAGACGACGACCCCATCGCCCTCCCCCGCTCCGCCAAGTTCCTCGACTGGTTTCTCGAAGGCGCCGAGAAGGCCGTTGAGAACGCGCGCGTCGAGCGCGAGGAGTGGAAGAGGCATGGGGCGCAGGCGGCGGCGGCGGCGGGGAATGGGGAGCCGTTTAGTTATGAGGAGGTTAGGGTGTTGGTTGAGTTGTGTTTTAGTGCGGGGGGGAGGGGGGAGGAGGAGGATGGGGGTGGGAATGGAGGGGAGTATGGAGGGGGGAATGGAGGAGGGAATGGGAGGCAGAGTATGGGGGTTGAGGAGGTGTTGGGGAGGTTGGGGGGGGTTATAGGGGGTGAGTAGGGTAGGTTGTATTGGGTATGTGTTGTGTGTATGTAGGTTTGATGGGGTGGGTTCAATTTCTTTTGTTCATGTCTGTTTTTTTTTTTTTTTATCTGTGGTCTTTTGGTGATGGTGGTGACAAGGAAACCTTTGGATTGCATTTTTTTTTGTTTGTATATACCACTCCATCAGCCAGTCAGTCGGTCAGTCAGTCAGTCAGTTGGCAAGTCAGACAGTCAGACAGACAAAATAAGCAGCTAGCTACTAGTACATATAAACAAGCCGGTTATATAGGTAGTGAGCTACAGCAGTTATTTCTAGCCGGCCGCTTCTATAGATATGCCCTTTCCTTTATCCACCTACATACCTATACCTATACCCACCTTCACTCATTCATGTATGGCATGTCGGAGAGTGGATGGAAAGGTGGTGAAAGAAGGGTGCAAAGAAAGAAGAGAAGAGGAGAGAAGAGAAGAGAAAGAAGCAGGGAGGGAGGAGGGGGAAGGGGGGGGATTAAATAAGTTATAACTTGACTTGACTTAATAAAGAAATACATGTTCAATCTCATTCTGCAAGTACATAAACCAGTTAAGTAAAAACCAGTAGAAAAGAAAAGAAAATGAGAAGAAAAAAATGACTTGAGGGAAAAAAAATCAAATCAAATCAGTAATCATAGCAACCTACCTAACCTACCTTACCTAACTTCCATACCCTAGGAATGAACAGCAACAAGGACAGAAAGAAACAAAAGGAAAGAAAAATATAAAATATAAAAGAAAAGAAAAGAAAGATCACTTATAGTGGTTTTGCACACACAAAAACCAGCAGGAAAGAATCAATCAATCAATCAAAACAAAACAAAAAAAAAACCCCATCAAATAAAAATTAAAAAAAAAAATCATCATGACT